>JAAAKQ030018249.1:0-17929 GCA_010016005.3 Zanna intricata
GCTACAAATTCATTCATCTCATCCCTCTGATGATATACTTAATTGTGGTTCCAGAGGTAAAAAAAAAAAAAAAAAAAGAAAAAAGGTATGAAATCTTATTTGAAAGTTTCAAAAAGAGATAATGTAATACTGCAGTTAATAATAATAATAATAAACCAAAACTCAAAAGTAGTAATTTTACTAGAACAACTTCTTACTTATGCTACTTAATTAATTTTATTTTTGCCTGCTTTATAGAATTTATTTTTTGAAGAAATATTTTAATTTTCTTTTTACTAATAATTTCTTTTTAATTTTTTGGCCTTGATAAATAGGTATGCTGATAACTCCTTTTTTTATCATTTTACTAAAATGTTATGTTATTGAATCTGTTGATTGATGAATTTTCTTAAAATTTTTGTCAGAAGTTATAACTGAAATCTAAAAAATCCCCCTTTTCTAACCATTTGAAAAAAAATTCATATACATTTCATTGATATGGTTTTCAAGTAGTGTAATAAAAAATTATAAACTAATAAATCTTTCTTTTTAAATTATTGAATAAAATCTAGATATTTAATTATATAAAAAAAGGAATGATTAAATTCACATGTCATATAATTTTTCATAATATTTGAAAATCAATAATTTAACTATAATTGCTAAATTATATCTTCAAAAATTTTCTCCTTATACAATTTATCAAATAAAATGCAGATACCCAATTTATTTAAAGAAAAAAGGCCGCTAATATATTTATCATATTTAGTTTAGATTTTAATTATCAAAACATAATCCAGCCTCTCCACAAATACAAAAAAATAGAAAACATTCTTACCTTTATTTATTTAAAAAAAGCCATAGCACTTTCAGGCCTAGGCCCATCATCAGTGACACAGTTTTAAAAATCAGTACATATATACATGAAATAAGAATAAATTAAAGAGATAATATTTTAATCTGATTGAACAAATATTTGTTCTAATATTTTTTTTAGATTTATATAGTTTTTAATTTATTCTTATTGTATGTATATATGTATTGATTTTAAAAAATGCATCACTGATGATAGGCTTAGCCCTGAAAGCTCTATGGTTTTTTAAAATAAATAATGGTAACATGTTTTCTTTTTTTCTGTACTTGCAGAGAGGCTGGATTCTATTTTGATAATTAAAATCTAAACTAAATTTGCGTACAGAGGAATCATGGACTATAAGAAATTTAATTTAAATAAATTAATTTATCGTATTATACAGAATTAAATGCTTGTTAGTTTAACATAAAAACAAAGAATT
The DNA here is from genome assembly GCA_010016005.3 of Zanna intricata. Classification (NCBI taxonomy): domain Eukaryota; kingdom Metazoa; phylum Arthropoda; class Insecta; order Hemiptera; family Fulgoridae; genus Zanna; species Zanna intricata. Next base: position 1,275 of record JAAAKQ030018249.1, read on the forward strand.
GTCATGACTGCTTATATAAGAAATTCAATTTTTTTCTAATTTCACAAAAGTTGCTGATCCTTAAACAATAAGCAATTATAAACTAATTTTTTTTTCAAAGTACCCAAAGAAAGTTTTACAATAATTCCATGTTGTTATATAATAAGCCCCTAGATCAAAAAATGCATTTACATAAATAGCTTAATTAAACTAAAAAGAGTTTATACCAAAGCACAACTCAGTAGACTATTTATTGACCCGTTTGGTCAGTTTTTAATCACTGCATTCAGCATAATAGTTTTCGGGTAACAACTACTGTTGTTCATACAATCTGTTTCAAATATTACGCATTATTATTTTATTTTAATTAGTAAAAAGAAATAAAACCATTTTAAAACTTGGTTTATAATTAGCATTCATTTACATTCTAAACAACTGCTTGCAACAGTTAAGTAAACTCAGCAAATTCTTTTCATCACCGTCCTCTTTTATGCAAACTAAAATTAGTTTTTTTTTTGTGGTGTGTTTATGTATTGAATAGCTGTTATGGCAAAAGTAAATAGGTATGTCTACAAACAGAATTATAAGGTTGTTGAACCATCAAGTGCTGTACTCAACTTTTGAATACAGCTAATGTATAAAGAATACAAAACTACTTATCAGCAAAATTGATCAATTAATATACATCCACAAAATATATAATTTTATCTTATAGTATAAAAAATATATATGTGCAAAAATTAATAAATAATTCTTTTGTTCGAATAGATTTATAGTAGTACATTATATAAATCATATTAGGAATATGTCGATATGCTACTGCCCTAACATATGCTTGAAAATTGAAGTCTCATGAAAATGAAATTGCTTGCAAATTGAGGTCTCATGGGAAACCATGCTAAAACGTTAATCAAAGTATTATCACAAAATATATAATTATGAAATAAAAAATGTGATTTTTAAGCCCATATTAATTATTTAAAAAATAAACGTATCAAATAAATGAAAATACTAAGTAATAAAAGTAACAAAGTAATTTGCCATTCTCTAGGTATTAAATATTTATATACTTACAGGATATTCTGGGGGGCTTTTAATTGGAATTACCTAAAAATTCATCGACAGTAATATTATTTTTGTAAAAAGAAAATTGTTTAATTGTGTTTTAAATAAATCAGTGAGAAGATTTTAAACAGTTCTGGTAATTTATTACAAATGATAATGGAACTAAAATAAAGTAATGGTAGTAATGAAGTATTATGTTGAGTTATGAAATTTGGTGTGATAGATGTGGATATTGTTATGTTTATAACAATAAGTGAATCATTTTTTTTTTTTTGGCAAAGAATACACATACATAAATTTAAACAAAAAGTTTAACATTTTTAATTTTTTATATATTGGTCTAATTGATTAATAATTTTTTGGCACCAATGATCTGATAGCTCTTTTATGTAAGTTATTCTGATTTTTTGAGGTAGCCTCAAGAGATGATATTATATTCAGACTGGAATAAATCTTTACAGATTACAAGAAGTATTAAAAAGCCAATTAAATATATACAAAATAGACTTGACAGATTTATAATGGTGTAAAAGTTTCTTGCTTACAATATTTTGAAAATACAAATGAAAAATGTGTGAAGACTATATAATACTAAGATCACCTATGTGGTGACATCATATTCCTTCACCGAGCAACAGCAGAGAATGCCATACATTCCTCAGATTAATAAATTAAACCTTCAGTTTACTAATGAAAAAATGACCGATCCTCCATTTTTTTTACACTATCCAGAACAGAGAAATACACAATATATAGAAAATATGCTTCAACTGACACACTTAAACATAACTACATCTAATCTCTTGCAGCTTGTTCAAGATTTTTCGCTCATGTTGCCTTTTTTTGATACATATGTTCATGTAACACATTGACCCTTACAGACAGACAACATGTTACATAAAATAAAGAAAAAGTCAGTCAAAAATATATGATAGAAAAAAAACACTTGCATAATATATCAGCTAAGTTCATAAAATATTTTCACTTAGGAGGTTGCTAAATTCTGTATTTAAAAACTAGAAAAAGCCATATAACTAAAGATTCCATAAAAAAAACTGTTACGACTGAAAATATTAATTTGATCTTAATGTTAATTATGACAATCAAAATTAGAAATATATTTATGTATTATTAGAAAGTTACTGTTTACATTTTTTATGCTTGTCGTAAATCCGCATATCAGGAAATTGAGGTCTGTGTTGCGATTCATTGGTGAAATGAATCTCCCCCAATCAAATATTTAATTTTTAATTTAATATCCAATGACATGCTTTTTCATGTGTCCTGCTTAGAGATGAAAAAGTATCAAACTTATTGGAATTGATTCTAAGACTAGCTTATTTAGAAGCCACTATGATAATCATTATTCTAATTGATCAGCCAGTTACTTGAAAGACTCTGCAGTCTCAGTGCACATCTAGCTGGTATCCAATCAAAAAAAAAGTTACAGTACACCTTGTAAGAGAAAGGAATCAATGTAAAAAATGATATGAAAAAGAGACAGTGCCCTCTAAAGAAAGTTTCTATACAAAACTGAGCATCTTTATCAAGGATAGAAGAAGCAATTAATATAGTAAAAAAAAAAAATTGTTATTTGTTTAAGAAATATATTTTTTGTAATAAATTGTTTTTCTCCCCTACAACAAGAAAAATCTAGTAACAGATTTATGGGAAAATGAGACTGAACTTTATACTATTCAGAAAGAAATTCTCAATAGAGGGTTAGATCAGTATGTAAGTATGAAAGAAATTTAATCTCTGAATGTTGATAAAATTCCTTTTAAATAGTTCACTGCAATTCCATTATTTGTGAAAAAGGTATGGTTGGCTATCAAAGAATAATTTTGAGAACAAATTTATCTGTTTTTTCTTTGAGAGCGTTATTATTTAAAAAATTTAAATTTACAGGGCTTATTAAATTGGGTTTTATGAAACACAGAAAACCTGGCTTTTTCCAGTTGGCAACTTAGTTGCCACTTTCAAGAAAGGAGAAGAAACTTTTGGTAGTTCTACATGTAGAAAGTCACTACATATCTGAACCTCAATAAAGAAGTCCTTGCTAGCTACTAGAAGATGCTACCATGTTACCATATACAACTAACTGCTAACCAGAAATTGGGTTAGTTGCCAAGGTACTTCTTAGGAATTGTTTTGGGTTAAGGAACTCATTCAAGGAAAAAGGAATAAATGATAAGGAGATAATAAGCCCACAGAAGGATTGCTTCTAATTTGGGTAGTTTACCATTTTGCCCAGGATTTACTTGCTAATTGAATTTGTATTAAAAGTCTATTTGTCTCTGTAAAAAATTTATTGAGATCAATTGTTTCTCAAATGATCAATATAAAATTTGTTGAAATGGACTAAAGGAAAGCTGTAACAATAAAAAAAAATTTTACTTTATAGTCAAGTCCCCATTTCCCTCACATCTAAAGAAAAGTGTGAACGAGGTCAACCAATCCATGCAAAGATTCAATTGCAAATCCATTAGCTGACTGAAGGATGTTACTTATTTATATGGGAGTTTTATCACTGCAGTTGATTGTACTGTAGATACTTTTCCAGTAGATGTTTTTGAATGGAAAGTGAAGCATTTTTTTGAGAAGTACCTTAGGTCATTAGTTAAGATAGTTGAGAAAAGTCTGTTCGGAAACAAAATCTATGTACAAGTATAATTTCAAAGCTGTTATTTCACAAGGAAACTAACCAGATAGCAGAAATCATGCAGTTGACAAAAAAAGAATTAATTTTTTTGAGCCCCATCCTGTACAAATTCCATCTGTTTTGTTAGACCCTAAAACTGCTATGTTAACTGATTGATCTAAAAAAAAAAAAAGTGTATGAGTGGCAATTTTACAATTAAAGTACTTTCTGCATTAATTTAAAAAAATTAAAAATTTTAACACTCTAATGCAGAGACAAATTTTGATATAATAATGAAATGTCAAAACATAAACCAAAATCAATAAAGCAGAAGCAACACGTGATTAAATTGTTAAAAAGAAACTTACATTAAAAAGTACGCAAGCATTGTCAGACTAATGTAACTTTTTCTTCTTTTTTTTTAAGTCATCCCACTGTAACTGGGTATTCTTCAAACTCTAAAGTCCAATGAGACTTTATAGGAATGGGAAATGGGAATTGCAAAATTACCTTTACAGAATAGTCTCAGTGATTGATTTCTTCAAAAGTATCAAACTTTTCAAATAAGAGTTAACAAAACATAATTAACAATCATTTAACCTGCTTCATAATTCTCAGTTTTACTGTCTACTTTGGGAATTGTAATCTTTATTTTCCATTACAGTTTTTGCCATCTAACTTTATTTTTAATAATAATTTCACTAATCCTGAATGCCTTAAGGTGCACATTAGTTAACCTACCTAGTTCTTCATTTAAAAATATTAATTTGTTGTTTAGCATCATAATTACCCATATTTTTTTCATCATTAAGCAAAACACTACATTAAAGTTATGTATTTTTACTTTCCCATGTGTAATACAGGTTGTATTACATAGCTATACAGTTACTATATAACAGAACATATTCTAATTGAATCAAATTTTGCATGTCAGTGTTTCATGATAATGAATCCCATTCATGGAAGGGTTTTTTTTATTCTTGTTTGTGACAAAAAAACATAATCTAACAATGAAAAAGTCCTAGAAGGATGTATGTATGATGACGTGTTTTTTACTCAATATCTTCAGACTGTACAGATGGATCCAATCCATCTATATAGTATATTCTCTCTTTTATCTGTTTAGCCTCCGGAACTACCATTAAGGTATTACTTCAGAGGATGAATGAGGATAATGTGAATGAAGTGTAGTCTTGTACAGTCTCAGGTCGACCACTCCTGATAAGTGTGGTTAATTGAAACCCAACCACCAAAGAGCACCGGTATCCACGATCTAATATTCAAATCCGTATAAAAATTTTTACCTTTACTAGGATTTAAACCTTAGAACTCTCAACTTCAAAAACAGCTGATTTGCGATGTCGCGTTAACCACTAGATCAACCCGGTGGGTTACTATATAGTATATTATGCTATTAATTTGGCACAATGATTTCTATATATGAAAAATTTATGCCATTTAATTTAGGTTTCAATCCTTCAAAGGATATAGATATGGACTTTAAGAAGATCCAGCATCTCAAAATTTTAATAAATATAAGTTATATTTTTCACATAATTTAATACTCGTTAGATAGCTAATTTACTTTCTTGATACTATTCGGTCTTATTCAAATATTTATAAAAGAGATGGTTTCATTTCTGGATTCAAAGTCATTTTCTTGTATTAATTAAATAATATCATTGCATTAGTATGTCACTTGATGTATTTTGGCAGTTTTACAGAAGAGGGGTAAAAAAGTCTATTTTTGGTTTTTTTCATAATTTATTTTTTTGTTTCATATCTAACAAGATTAATGGATTTTTATGGTATTTTCTACAAAAACTTCTGAATACTAGTCATTGATTTTATTTCATTTTCATTACAGCCAATCAAGAGGATGGGAGGATATGGTCAGAAGAGTTGTAGATCTTAAATTTACCCAAGAGTAGAATAATTTTTTAAATAATTGTAACTTGCATAATTCTTTGCCACCTGTTTATAGTACTGCTATCAAATTTGTTTATCCATATTTTAATTCAATTAAACTTGCTTTACTTTCTTTTGTCCTCAGCAAAACAATTAAATTATCATACAATGAATTATTATGAAATAACAGAAGTTCAATTCAAGCATGCATAATAGACTACTGAAATAGATTGTGTAATTAAAAAGATTTTTGGTTTATCTTATTAATCAGGTATATTCTTTCCGTCTATGTTTAACTTCTTACAGATTTTTGTAATTTGAAAGTTTTCTACTCTCATCTTTTCCTTCATAAGCCAAGATATATGATGCAGTTGCAGACAATATCATTAATGTTTATTATTCATATTTAGCCTTAATAAATATGTACGGGTTATAACAGTTGTGTACAGCAGGACAATGTATTTTTTTTGTTTTTTTACTTTAAATCTCCGGAACCACCGTTAGATATATCTTCATAAGATGATTTGAATGAATTGTAGTGTGTGTAAAAAATGCTGTGAGTGACCGGAATTCAAACCTGGGACCTCCAAATGTAAGGCCAAGATCCTACCACTTGCACCATGAAGGCCAGCAGGACAATGTATTATAACATTTTCTTTGTGCTGTGGGTCAACTAATTAAAATTACACCTGTTAGTGGTGCCAAAGAAGGTTTTAAAAATTGTCAGTCAGTGGTTTTTTCTCTGATCGCTCAACCACTTCTATTGTTATTTATTTGGATTATTTCAAAGGCACAGCTGACTCATGCCTTTGAAAGATGATTGCAAATTGACGTTATTTATATCAATTTCTCAAAGTTTTATAAGGTAGATCACTAAATTTTATAAAATAAACTGTTCTAAGTTGTTTTTTCCATTGATTTGCTGGCCTTTTTCGGTTCATATATGGTAAATGGCTTATCTTTTATAAAAGTTTCAGATACCAAGTTTTTTATATAATTGGGTGTTCTCCAAATTTCCAACCCTGGCCCTTTCTTATTTATTTTATTTATCACATTTTAAGTATCATCACGAATTCACATGAATATCCTGATAATCTGATAAACTTGTGGGGACCACTGATTTTACAAACATTCAGATTTGACATTAATAACCTTCTTGATGATTGCTCTGTTGAAAATAAACTGTCATTGAAAATCCTTAAGCATTATATCATTATATTCAGGGAACAAAATTATTTTCCAAAACAATACATTACATACAGTGTGATATCAATGTTCAAATGACTGAAATCTCAGATTTGAGGTTGTATTTGATTCTGTTCTCCAATTGAACCACCATGTAACAAAAATTGTTTGCCAGGCTGCTTATATATATATCTGTAATAAAACAGTTGTTTTATTCTGTGGTTTCTTCAAAGTTAGAGTATGCATTACTTATCTTGCTAATTATTTTTTATTAATTACTTAGAAAAGATTTCTCTGCTATTTGTTTTATAATTTTTACATTTTAAGTGCTATGTAAGGATTTACTTTTGTTGTTTGATACTAACTCTTGAACAATGGCAAAGATTTGTCGCCTTGATTTAATTGATTGATTTAATTTTTCTAGCGGATATGAATGATAGGTGTACAAAAAAGAATGTCCAAGTTTTAATTTGTTATAATATCTTTAGGATGAGATGTATAGTGTTGTTTAAGGTTAAAATGAAAGGCAAAAAGGACGGATTTAGTTGCACGCATGGCTGTAGATTGATATCTTTTCGCCTGATAGGGCTACTAGCAAAAAAATTGCTGCTGAACAAAAAACCTTCTGTGTTTTTTTAAATGTAATCTGTAGTTGCAATTCAATGTGTTTTTGTAAAAAGTTTAATTGTAATCCTCCAAGGGACAATAACATTTGTCGATAGGATAATTAATTTGAAGTGATCGCATGCCTGTGTCAGGGAGTCTGTATAGTGCTAAACATCTGTTAGGAAGGGCAGCCATGAACTAGCAATGCCTGTGATGACAGTTTGGAATGTTTCTAACCTTATGTGATTTTTTCCCTTTGGGGTCTTAAAAAGGATCATGTATATGCTTCCCCTACCTTCTGATCTACCCTATTTGAGACGTAGGATTGAAGCAATTGTCGCTTCCAATATTGACATGCTTCATAAATGCTGGTTAAAGTATGGGATGAACTCTTGTTTTGGTCACATGTGTGCTGTGTGAAGTGCTCGCATTGAACAGTTGAAGGGAGAAAGATTTTTAGGGTTACTCCGTTTTATTTTTAATTCATTACTGAAAGTCAAATTTGAGATATATTAAAGAGCTTAAAAATCTTTTTTTTCTGTACATTCTATTTATTAAATAGTATCCATTTTAATGCTCCAATAATTAATCCCCAACTGTGATGTATATTTTATAATATAACTCACTGAACCATGAATTTTTCAGTATCTCTTGTTATTCATTGATGTATCATTTTCGTTCTGTTGATGATTTATTTTGTTTTGATTTGAGATAAGAGATTTAGGATGCCCGTTGATGGTGGCTCTTCACTTTATAAATAAATATGCTTATGTATGTTGACTTTTTCCTTCTTGTACCTCTTAGGGCTATTCCAATGTTGGGTAATTTTATTTTTAAAATAATGTATTGAGTATTTTTTTTATTCTTTATTTTTATATATGGTTTAAATTTATTATAATGTACTGAGTTAGTTAAAACTGAATCGAACTTGCTCCAACTACAGTTATTTGAGTGTCACGTTAACCTACTACTAGCGCCACTATTGGTTGTGTACGATACTACTCTTGTTATTTGTAAATTGTTCTTGCTGCATTGCAGTATAGTTTTGTTCTTTGCACTTGTATTTTTTATAAAATATATTATTCAATCGAGAAAAGGGCTGCTGCAGCAAAAGCTGATTGTGTTCTGGATCCTTTCAAGAAATGCGTCAAATATTAATGGAAAAATTACGAATGCCAGCATCTCAGCCAAGAGTATAACGATTTGGATAAAAAAAAAGATGACGTACAACGGGATCGGTTTCAAACCAAAAAGAAACTGGCGACCTTCCGTTAGGACTACAAAGGCTGTAGCCGATATTCAAGTAAGAATTTCTGCCCGTCTGAAAAAATGGTATACATTAATTATTACAACAAAGTGGCGTAAAATACGTGTCTTACCGTAAGATTCTTCACGATTTAAATTTGAAACTTTATAATGTAACAATTGTGCGACAACTTATGAGAATAGATAATCCGAAAGTCGAATTATTGCGAATGGCTTCTTCAGAAACATTGTCGATGGACAAATAGACCCTTTGATGCTTCGATGTTTTTTTAATGTCAGACGAGAAATGATTTTATTTATACCGGCATATTAATTCAAAACACCAGGTATGATTTAAAATCTTCGCCAGATGTTTGAGAATCCACTTCACGACGAGAAAATTGATATATGGTTTGCGGTTTTTGTTAATCGTACTGCGGGATCAATATTTTTTGACCGGGTTGTCAATACTGAAGTGTATAGTACAATTTTCGAAGAATCCTACATTCAGTTAGCAATGTTGAAAAAGAGTACGGTTTCCAACAAGACGAAGCAAAGTGCACAATGAATTATATGATAATACATCAAATGGTTTATTTTCACAAGTTCATGAAGCTCTTTCAGTAGAACGAATTATAAGAAGGCGGTGGTCCACGTTCTCCAAAATTTGTCTAATAACGATTTTATCCTTCTGGGCGATTTCAAGGACAGAGTTTAAGAATCAAGTTCCCACACTATTGATAAACTCAAGGAGAACCATCAACAAGATATGGACGGCATTGACTAAAACGTTTTGCGCAGGTGATTCTATTCTCAATATGATCACTCTTAACACAAGAATGCATCGCTGCGCAGGAATCTCACTTAGTTGATCATTTATAAAAATATAGAAAATATGCAAAATTTTGCTAATGTAAACACAAAATTTCATTTAATTTACGTTTTCAGTTCATTCGTAAAATGTTACATGTCGCAATTTTATTTAGTCTGTAGCGATTCAGTTTTAAGTTGCTCACCCTGTACTATAAAGTTGCAAGTTTTGAAATTAGATTCCATTTTTATTTTATTTTATCTTATTTTACAAGTCTGATGAGAGTATAATTTAACTGTAATTTTTATTGTCTTTTTCAATAATTGCACCTAATTTTGGCTTGTTTTCAATGACTAATAAATAAATTATGTGATAATAATACAACTTAGGATTTATTTGTACATTGAATTATACTAATTTTATTCAGTTGAATTATTAATTTGTTATTTATTGATGATAGCAGAACTCGCTGAACTTTTTTTATTATGTTGTGCAGATATTTTGTCCTTTTATCTTTGCATATCCGTAGTAACAAGAATTGAAACGATAATAATTTTTAATTCGTGTTTTTTATCCTGGTTCTGAAGTTACAAAAATTTGATAATCCTTAATTTGATTTAATTATAATTAAATCGCTGACCTCTCTGGTGGAGCAGTAACATATCTGCTTTTTATCTAAAAAAATTCCATTTTCAGTTAGGGTTTACATTTTTCAGATACGACAAAAGTCATTTCTAATTGTAAAAAAAAAAATAATAGGAGTAGAGTAGGGTAGTTATTCGACATAGACCTATGGTTATCAACAGAGAGAGATAAAATAAATAATTACTGTAGGTTTACATTACATATTCATTATTTGTTTGTACCCTTATTTCTCCAACCATTATTATGATGTTGTTCGAAAATATTTACACCTAATAAGACTTATAAATGTACTCGTGTGTTAACTGCCATAACTGTAACGAAGATAGGCAACGTGGTAAAAGTCGTAAGTTATTTGTAAAGATGATAGCCATCCCTAAGAATAACAAGATCCCATGATACGCTTCTAGGGAAAGTGAGGAGTAAAGTGATTAAACGTTTTCATTTTATTTAAAACATGAATAGCTCTACAGTTTGCATAGTGATTAGTAAACTTGCTTTTAGACCAGCTAGTCTTGGTTCGATTCCTGTAAAAGGACTTTTTTCATTTAGCATTTAATCTACCTTACCCTTCTTGTTAAAATTCTTTGCAGTATGTCCAACCTTATGACAGTAAAATAAAAAAAAAATTGATTGACTGATGAAAAATACAAAAAGCTTCTGACAAAAACCTTCATCAGAAGAATCGTCAAAAGAAACGATATAAACCTCTTTCGTACTACGTTCTAATCGAAGAATATCATGATTCTTATATTTTCTGATGATCTTTTGTGTTACTCTCTAGTGGATAGGCCCCGCTAGAGGACTTTTACCCAAGAGGAAAACTTCATTAGGGTTAAATAAAACAGAAAAGGTATGAGAAAAAAAAATTCTTCGAAACAGCTATAGTTTCCATTGCTTTCAGCCCGCGGAGTACTGAAAGACAAATTTGATCATTTTTAAGTTTGTTGTTCAGACCGAATCAACCATCCGTTAGTCAACGCCCTCAATAACCACTGAAAGGTATTTTGTCCCTTTTCAAAATTATTTATTCTATTTCTTCTCCCATACCTACACTTTAACGCAGAACCTACCAAACGATTATATGCTTCTTAAAGGCGTGTAGCGGTACGACGGGTTATTTACAAACGGCCGATACTTTATTACGGTACAGAATTCTTATCGGCATTTTTTAGTTCTTTTAAACCCTATTACCTGAAGCTATTTTAATCCATAGGGTACGGAAGCAGACTGTGTTTACTGCAGAATGTTGTAAATAGTCGAACCGGGTTGATGGGTTATCTAGTAATGTGGTAAATATGTTTAAATAAAAAGTTAGCACAAAAAAAAAAAGTAATTTTGAGTAGCATGATGATGAAAAAAAGAAAGTAATTTAAAAAAATAAACCATATAATTATTTGATGAAAAGTCTTTAATTTAGGATATCTGGAAGACATCTATTACGGGTCTACCAGAGGAATCTTCTCTTCAAAATAAAAAATAACCATCGTAATCGGTATGTTTGAAAAAGCAAGGTTTATATATATATATAATATTTTTTATTGAATCCTAATAAAGTCTCCTCTTGAGTAAAATAATCCTTTTGCGGGGAGGAGGTAAAATAATCCTTTTGTACAGAAGAGATCATCAGAAAATATTAGAATAATGATATTTTTCGAATCAGAACATGATACAACAGAAATTTGTATAGTTTTTTCTGAATTCTTTTGACGAAGATTTTGTTTTGTCAAAATTCTTTTGCAATTTTCCTCATTCAATAAAATTTATATATATAGTATGTGTGTGCGCGTGCGTGTATTGAGAACCTCTTCTTTTTTTAAGGGGTTAAAAATGAATGAAAGTAGAATATAAGCAACGTTTACAGTTATTGATAATAGATAGATAAATCCTGGAATTTTGCCAAACTAGTCAAACGACAACAAGAAATCAGCGTGGGTTTAGAAAAAGAAAAAAATAGCTTCTTTCGTCAATTGATTTAAAAATACTGATTCAACTCATTAAGAAAGTTATTTCACTTGTTTATAAAAAGTACTACTAAATTTATTTGCCATCAGATATTGATTTTTGTCAACTGATACAGTAAAGATTAAATATACAGTCACTTAAATAAGCAGTAGAAATTGAAGAATGTGATAAAGTAATATACAGTAAGTTACAATTGAACTGTTGTAACTTACTTAATTTTTAATTGTTACTTGGTGTTATATAAAAAATGACAACTGCTAGAATATAATCATTCATTAGTTACACCATTACTAGCCATATTATATATGCTTATAATTAAAAAGAAGTTAATTACAATACTAGCCGCGTTATTTTATAACTCGACTAGTATAACAGTAAACGAAGAAACAAACAAAAGTTGTTTTTTCTTTCCATATTTTTTTTTTATATTGTTATTGTAATTATTATTACAATTACTGTTATAATGATTTGAATTATCTTTTTAATTTTATTAATCTTCTGGAGTAAAATGGGTTTTACTTATTCTTCTGTTTTTTAACTTTTTTTTTTTTAACCTCCGGAACCACCGTTAAGGTATATCTTCAGAGGATGAGATGAATGAATAGTAGCGTGTGTGAAAAATTGCCATGCCTGACGGGATTCGAACCCGGGGCCTCCGAATCTGTTTTTTACCGATGAGTTTGAAGCTCAATAACTCGTTTTACAAATAAAAAAGCTTCCGTACAGGTTATAAGTTTATTCGACTTTACGCCCCTGTGATACGAAAAAACTATTTTTTTAGTTTTTCTTTAGTTAGAGATAATAAATATCTTCTATTAACTAATTTTTTCTTAAAATAAAATTTGTTAATTTTTTTGAACCAGTAGTTTTTAACCATTTTCAAAGAAGTTATTACAACCAGTAATGATTTTTTTCTTTTTTTTTTAATTAAAAATATTAATTTACATTACGCGGATGGAGTGGCATTTGAAAAAAATTTAGTTTTTTAAAGAACGTTTAAAATCTATTCGGAAAAGTAACATTTAAACGGCTTTGAAAAAGTAACTGACCTCAATAAAAATATGATTCTTACATGTTTTTCATCAAACCTTTACCGATCACTTTGCCGAGTACCGGTTTGAATTTTAAAACGTCCATGATATTTTTCGCAAAAAAAGTGTATTTTAAAATTTAACTGGCGTTTTGAAATAAATATGGTATCGTTGGAATCGTCAGTAAAACACAACAAACTCAGTGATAATAATTTGAAATCGAAATCAAATAATGGAAACGGGTGCTGGAAGTAGATCTAAAATCATTTTATAAATTACAGAAGTTATGTTTAAATTAATCTTCGATAACAAACAAACTGTCAGCAAAATGTGCGGCTGTGGGTAGTTTACGATAAGAGTGAATTAAGTGATAATTCCGTGAGAGAGTGCTGCAAGGCAAGGGAAGGGCTGACTCATGCACAACGAGAAAGGAAGAGTATGACATAACACAGTGGTTGATGAACTCGTTGAAATACTGAATATGCCGTTTGTAATAAACGCCGCTTCACAATTATTGAGCTTGATGAAAGTATTGCTCAAATTTTAAGATCCACTCTTTACGCAATTTTTACAGATGCAGACATATTAGGTTTTCGTTAGTACTGTGTACGTTTACAAAGGCCTCTAAAGAAAAGTAATGGGAGCGCCATTCAGTTTTCTTTAGCAGAACCAGAATAAAGAAAGTGAATTTCTTGACAAATTGTTACTAGGGGTTATATAGTTTTAGGGTTACGTGAAGGTCGACATATTAGGTTTTCGTTAATACTGTGTACGTTTACAAAGGCCTCTAAAGAAAAGTAATGGGAGCACCATTCAGTTTTCTTTAGCAGAACCAGAATAAAGAAAGTGAGTTTCTTGACAAATTGTTACTAGGGGTTATATAGTTTTAGGGTTACGTGAAGGTCGACCTAAGTCTACGGTGAGGGCGATTGCTGCTGAGGTATCTTACTCTGATGCTAAATGTCGACCGCGGCATTTGCATCGGGGGCATCCCGACCGAGGCCTGGCTGATGACTGAAATATGTAATCAGTACGAAGGTCAATAAGACGACTCCCAGTAAAGCCCCTCAGGGCTAGGAACGGGAAGGGTGGTGTGGCGACCGAAATCGTCACTTGGTGGGTGTCTTCCCGTACGGGGGTTGGGAAGGGAGGCAACAAATGGAATAGGTTCGTCAATGTTGAGACAAAAATGTCCAATCAGAGGGTGCACATACACTCATCGATAAAGCCCATAAAATATTGAAACAAATAATTTTGAACAAAAAAAAAAAGAAAAGATTTCCATGTTTTGGGACCGTATAATAATTTTTTTCGGCATAATTTTTTGATTTCGGATGCGACAATAACTGAAGACTTTTATTGTGAAACGTTAACATAGCTTAAGAGAACAGTACGAAGTTGATAGTTTTTTTACATGACAATCTGCGGCTCACACCGCCACTAGCATTAAGGATGTACTTCTTTTTTTTTTTTTGTTTAACCTCCGAAACCACCGTTAAGGTATATCTTCAGAGGATGAGATGAATGAATTGTAGCATGTGTGAAAAATGCCTTGCCTGACTAGGATTCGAACCCGGGACCTCCGGATGAAAGGTCGAGACGTTACCATTCGCGCCACGGAGGCCGGCATTAAGGATGTACAAAAAAAAAAAAAAAGTTTAAATGGCAGATTTTTTATAATCCACCTCACAGCCATGATTTGACAAAGTCTGATTTTTATGTCTTCACAAAATTGAAGAATTGGCTGGCTACTCAACAATTCAAAAGAAATATGAACTACTCATGAATGAATTCAACGAATGGTTGGGTACTTTCGCGCCGCCACTCTTTAAAAACGATACAATTGCTTGAATTCTGGGGGGGGGGGTTACTATGATGAAAAATAATATAAACATGATGTAACTTTTGTATATTGTAATTTTTTTTTTTTCAGTTTATTTTTGTTACTTGATAGGACGTTATAAATAGCACCTAGTAAAAAGGCATCTGTGGAACGCAGTTCTTTCGTCCAAGTTTTTCTTACAACAAATTTTTTCTTACCAACAAATTTTTCTTACGATTACATGAATATCATGTTAAAATATCAAACTTTTATCGTCATTTATTTAATTTTTTTTATAGTTGTCCAAATGTTACTTTTCTAAACATTTCCTGAAAACCATTTTTTTTTTCTATTTTCTCGCCAATAAAAATAAAACGGAAAATGACACGCAATTATTGTTTTAGCTAATTTATTCGGAACCCTGGTTAATGATTCTTATCGTATAACTAATTTTCTTTTTTTTTCTTTGTTTTTTTTCTTTTTTTTTTTACTACACAATAAGACGGTAAATTCACCCGTAAAATTACATGGCGCTTAATAAAAAGGTGAAATATTTATTAAATCTTATTTTTATTTACAAAATTAATACTATTCGAGACATAATAATTGTTGTCGTTTTTTTTTTTCATTATTGCATAAATTTTATTTATTCACGTTATTAAAATGGAACTTATTACTCATCTACAATAATCATGTTTTTAATTTTAATATTTTGTATGTGTGTGTGTGTGTGTTTGTATTATTTTAAGTTTTTTTTTCAGTACTTAACAAAAATTATTGTACTTGTAAAACAGAGTCCACGTGTTAAAACAAGATATGTGCAATTCTAATAGATTATGGGTCAATATTATTTAAAATACGAGTATGTGAACATTATCATTACACTTTGTAATTACTTACAAAATAGATAAAAACTTAACGTATGTAGAAATTTTTCATAGATAAGTTAAAATAACCTCAAGTTAGTTATTTAATATATAAGCAGTTGCTTAATTTATAAGCATTTATAGTCGGTAATTTATTTATTGAAACAGATTACTTAGTGTTTTAATTATCAAAAATTTATAACAGATTAGTTTAACTTTTAAAAATGATATTTGTTAGTATTTAATGCGCATTATTTTTATATATATTTTAAAATGGCTAATATATTATTAATCATATACAAAATTCTACAATAAATTAATTTATTTTACGTGTTAAAATACAAACAAAATAGAAAGAAGTACAAAATTCTACGGTGTGTCGTCACGCAAACGATATCAGCAACGCGTATTACACTTTCCGTTTTCGACTTCTATCAGTCATTTATGGAGAATTAAACCTTACAATGCACCAAAACTTTTTTCCAGATCTCTTTTACTTTACAAGAATAATAATAATAATAATAGTAATGATCGCGTGTATAGAATTCGTAAGTAATTTTGTTACCCATAAAGCAAAATTTCTGGGTATTTTATTAAATGCTAAACTTCTTGAGAATGATTAAATTGACTTTGTTTACTAACGAAACTGTTTTATTTTAAAATGCATTAATATTACGCAAACCTAGTCATCATCATTACGTACTTATAGCGCCTGCTCTAGTGGTTACGTTGCCTCGGATAAAAAGACAAATTGCCACCCCCTAAGAATATATATATATATATACACATTCTTAATATATATAGGGAGTTTGGTTACATGGAATGGAAGTTGTACTTAAGAAATAAGAAGTAGAATAAGTATGGCTAAGGCAGCTTTTGGAAAGGTGAG
>JAAAKQ030018271.1:6531-17924 GCA_010016005.3 Zanna intricata
TATATATATATATATATATATATATATACTCTTTAACAGTATTAAATGCATTTTACTTGTAATATTTCAATAGTATATTTGCACTAATTTTAATTTTCAGTAATTTTTGTTTCATTAGGTATTAGTACACAATCCCAGTGAAAAGCCTTCATCAATACATCACTTCTTAACATATGCAGAGGTAGATAGATCAACAATTTTGCATATAACACCAAAATTAGTCGAAACAGATCCTGCTTTACATAACTGGACTCCAATGGAACGCGGTTGTTATTACAGCCACGAA
Organism: Zanna intricata; assembly: GCA_010016005.3. Taxonomy (NCBI): domain Eukaryota; kingdom Metazoa; phylum Arthropoda; class Insecta; order Hemiptera; family Fulgoridae; genus Zanna; species Zanna intricata. The sequence continues at coordinate 6,818 of JAAAKQ030018271.1, forward strand.
AGAAAGTTAATGTTTTTTGATATTTATACCCATAATAATTGTGAAGAGGAATGTGAAGCTAATGTGACACGTAAAATGTGTAATTGCAACACTATCTTTCAACTTCGTAAGTCTTTCTGTTATTGCTATTCAAAAATGTTAAATTATGTGGTTTGTATTATTATGTTTATTATTAAGTATATTTTTAGTGTTCCTAAGCTTTCACCATTATGTAAATTAACTTTTTATTCATTTTTTTTGTTAGATTTGGGCAATTGTTATGTTATATATTGTCTATCTATTCTGTAATAAAGGGAATCATACATGCTGTTAACTTTGGGAAATGATAACTCATCAAATTTCGTCTTTAGAGTTATCATGGGGGATGAAAATTGGGTTTTTAGCTACAGATAGAGACAAAGATTAAGTAATTACAGTAGAAGAGCCTGCAATTATTATTAAAACTGAAAGAGGTATGGCAGATTTGAAGTGAAACAAAGTGGTTGTGTTTTTTTACATCAGTGGTTTAGTTTACTGAGAATCTGTTTCAGTAAACTGAAACTGTATAATTATAGTGAATTCTGACATACTGTGATTTTTGTGTGGCACTTGGAAGATTGCAATAAAAATGACCAGAATTTTAGGAAAACAAATTTTCAGGCCTAATCTAGGAAATTTTGTATACCAACTTATAGTCAAGTCTTGGTTGAGAAGAAATGTTGATTTTACATGGGTCCATTTCTATAGAAGCACATGTTTGTAGATAATGATTCTGTTAAGTGCATAACAATTAAGCAAGATATTGGGTTTAGAAAGATTTGTATATCTATATTATTGATACATATTCTTTATAATCATATTAAAAGTTATTTTTTGTTTGTTCTGTTTTTCAGATTTTTCTGATACACCAGTTTGTAGTAAAGAAAAAGAAAAGTGTTATTTGGACAGTTTGAGTAAGTAATTTTTAGTATTTGTGAATTTAATTTGAGAGATTTTTTCAATCTTCATTTATTGAGAAAAATTCCATTAAGAATATTTATCATATAAATCAAAACTTCTTAATTTGCTTTAGTGAATTAAATCAGAATTAATTGTTCCTTCTTTTTTCTAAGCAGGAATGTTTTTCTTTCTTTTATTGGCCAATTGCGAGTTTTGGATTATTCACAACAATACTTTAGGTTCCTCTACCATCAATAAGATTTCATCCCTCTATGTTGCATTGACACCAGTTCTCTAACAAACTTATACCTCTTCCTTTCCTTACTCTGCTTCTTTTTTCCTTGCATTTAACCTTTATTTTAATATTAACTTTGGCATTCTTATATTGTCTATTCTGTATTCACAACATACCCATACAATTCATTTTAGGTACATCTTTAATATTTATGTTTAAGCACCCACCATGGACTATTCCAGTAGTCCGCCATCCCTGCAGTTCCTAGGCCATAGCCTTTACCTACAGTCCTCAACAGCCCTCCAAACTTTGTGTTTTTGCACTGTCAGGCAAGCTGTCCTTCCTTCAGCCATCCTCGGAAAAACCTCCAGCTTCATCGGGGAACCTCAGCCCGGCACAAGAATGCCAGGTCGGTCGCATTACTTCGGCGTACATAGCCGTCCTTACAGCATAAAAAGCCTTACACTGCGATACCAGTGCAGTCCCTGTTTACAACATTCAGCTACTAAATACTAATATGGGTCGCCAAACCCTATGCAGAGTCCCCTGGAGCCTGAACAAGGAAGCACGACCCCGAGGGGCCCCACTCCTCTAGCTTCAGGGGTTATCCGCAGCCCTACCCTATCCTAACCTAGTTCACCGCTTCAACACACCTTTATACTGACCCATATCCATTCTGTCTGCAATAACCAACAAATACTACACCTAAAACCCTAAAGCAACTATAAGGAGTCCTGGACGAAGCTAGGTCCCTTATTGTTCCAATAGTAGTGCCCTCGCTCTCATATGCCGGACAGGTGTCCTCCTTGCACGAATGGTCAACCAGTTTCCTCATCTGTTTGCAATTTACACACGTGGGAGGGTCCTTCGCCTGTTTGGCAGGGCAATCGGCAAGAACATGTCCCTCAATGCCGCAATATGAACATAATTCGTTTTCCCAGTAGTAACGAGCTACGTGTCCAAGGCCACAACATCGGAAACACTGACTCACCTCCACAAAATCTCGAACTTACGTGCCTGGTAGTCTATGAACAGTCTACCCTTCTCTAGAAAAGACTTTCGTAGATCCGGCTTGTAATGTATAAATTGTAATTACATTCTATTACACAATTAATCATAAAGCTCAAAATATATAAATTGGTTTACAACTCATTTATTTTCAATAGTTATAAATAATTATAAAACTTAAATCATTTGATTATCTTAATCAGTATGTACCTAGCATCACATAGCTTTAGGATTTCTTTTATAATGTTTGTGAGGACTTGCGCATTAAGATGTGTAACATTTATATTGTATTAGCTAATATGAATGAAGCTTGAGAATCTAATCTAAGCTTGGATAAACCATCAATGGTGCATCAATCTTGATGCATCAATCCAACCAAAAGTAGCTTAAATAGTTTGTAGTATAATAGTTTGTTATTGTATAGGAGTACAGGAGCAATATAAAAATGAAATTACAATTACATTATATAAGTATGCGTTTTAGGATGTACATTAATACAGTATTTAAGAAAATATCAACAAACACATGAGAGTACAAAACAAATGAATTTACATGACAATACTTAAACATGAATAATAAATCTAATAGAATATTGTTATAGATATCACATTATGACCTTAAAAAGTATATTATTACTTATTAAAATATATTATTTTAATTAATCCTTTGTGATTTTTAGTAGACACAGTTTATGTATAGGTCTTTATAGTAGGCCGTTAGCTGCATTTACATCAGCCACAATCACTAGATTGTCAGAACCAGTATAAAGTTGGGTGACAATGTTGTGCTTCCATTACATGAGAATGGAATCTTCATTGGTGATCAAAACTAAATCCCCAACAGCAAGATTACATGAGGGAAAATGACATTTATTTCGTTGTTGTAAATAATGCAGAGAGTCTTTAGACTAACACTTCCAAATAGAAAATAAATTTTTAATGTAGTTGGCAGCATCTTAAACGATTCACTTCAATTTTCTGATAGCTGGGCTCAGGCAAGGATATAAGTCGGGATCCAGCGAGGAAATGTCATGGTTATAGAGGCTCTAGATCTCTATGTTCTGTAGAAATGGAAAATATAAGATGGGAGTTAAGGCAAGCCTCATTCTGCGTTAAAATTGTATATAATTCCTCACAGTTAAAGAACTGTATGACCAATAACATGATGCATGTGATATTTGACACTTTTAGTTGTGCTTTCCCACAAGCCACCAAAATGGATAGATGTGGGAGGAATGAACAACCAATTAATACCTCATTTTGTTGAAAATTATTGAATGTCTGTTTTAAAATTGTCTTATTAAAGAGTTGATATAAGTTATAAAGTATGTTTTAGCAGAGCAAAAGTTAGTACCATTGTCAGAAAAGATTTGATTAGGAATACCTTTACGAGATATAGATCTTTTTAAGGTGGCAATAAATGACTGAAGTCAAGTCACAGACTAGTTCTAAACGTATTGCCTTAGTCATAAGACATATAAACAGTGCAATATAAGCTTTAGTCAAATCAATTATGATTCGCCATGGTGGGCAGAGATCCAATTGGACCACCATAATCCACTGCACAAGCAGAGAATGGTAGTGAAGGAATTACTCTAAAACGTGGTAGTTGACCAGTTGTTGAGTACAGAATTCTTGCATTAAACTTAAAGCAAGTCAAACATTTATTAATTGATGAAATAATTCTTTTGGCATTTAGTATCCTATACTTCTGATGCAAGGATGTGTTAGTGGAGTACCAGCATGTAGAAGTTGTAATTGTTTGGTCTTAATAATTAGTCTTGTGATGTTAGCATCTGGATGTAATATAATAGGATGTTTTACATGACAGTATAATAAAGAATGTTGCAGTCATGTAATAAACCTGAGTTATCCAATAATGGATCCTGAGAAATAAGTTTATTATGTTTGATTATATTTAAATAGTTTGATTATTTTTAATACTATGTATCTCATTACCAAAATGAATGGATTGTGATTGTTGCAAGAAGAAGGTAAGCGTATGGTTAAAGGACCTGAACTTAATTCTAATTGATTAGACTTAAATAAACTTTGATAAATGGATCTAAAATAGAAGCTAAATATGTGGAGTAGCGTGTGTAAAGATGAATATTTTTGTTTTATCAGGTATGAAGTAGATACACATGACAATAAGGTAGTTTTGTGTTTTTCTGCTAAACTTTCTGAATTTGAATCACACTTACTAAAGGTAAAATTATTATTATTTGGCCATTAGGAAGAAGATCATGAAATCCAATCCAGACCATACCACCAAAATGAAAAATTTGCTTGGAGGGTAACCCCTAGCCAGTACATCAGCAGGATTATTTGAAGACTTTAGTAATGTCAAATAGCATTTGCAGTATTATGTTGGATTTCCGAAACTAATGCTAATATCTTCCAAATAGATAGTTGTCCATAAATCTAGGAAAGTGCAACTGTAGAATCAATATACAAGTGTGTCATGTCAAAATGTATCTAATGTGTTAGTTACCTTTATTAATAAGTGAGTGAGTGATTTATATTATAGTAGTAATTCAAGTCTTGGTAATAATATTTGTTTTAGAGGGGCCAGTTTTGACTAACACAGTAAATTAGATGAAATTTTATTGTTGACAAATAATGTCTGTATAAAAATACAACAGCAGTAGCCCTTATTGGAGGCATCACAAAAACAATGTAACTGAATTGACTTATCTTTAATATTATTAGGAACTATAGGTCTATTTTATTGATTCAATTAAATATAACATTGTGTAGAGCCAGACATTCAGATAGTATTGTTTAGAGTAATGTTTCATCCAAATTCATTTTAATTTGTTATAATAACTGCATGAAATGTTTGTAAGAAAGTATGATAAGACCAATGAATTGGGATTGGAGATTCCAATGAATTGGAACTCTCATGGAGAGGATTATTTCTTTTTATATAAATCTTAGAATTATTGGAACAAGTGACTTGGTAAAGTAATGCGTCTGAGGTATTATTCCAAAGAATTTCTAAAGATCATATACATTATTCTTGATTAGACAGAATAATGGAATTATTATCAAGGTAAGTACTGATGGAGTTGTTTGAAAACAAAATATGTAATGAAAACTGTACTGCTGTAATAATTCAGTAATATCAGTTTTCAGTTGATTAACATAAACATAAAAGTTGTTATGAACAGAGTTACACACTCGTGGATAATTGATTTTAATTTTCCTTTGCTATTTGTATTAGACATGTGGCTAGATATGATGGACAAGCAGTTCCATAAGTTACCATAGTGCATTATTTCCTAAGTGCATAGCATTTTATTTCCTGATCTGGAGAATTATGCCACAGTATATGTAAATTTGAATCACTAGTTTTGATTTTGATACATTTTTGTTATGTCTGATGTAATGATATAATTATGTGTTCAAAATCTAATCATTATAGAAAATATATCTTGTTGGACTAGTGTACCACTTGTGAAATAGTGGCCGTCAAATAAAGTATCGTTAAGTGATAGGCCATTAGAAGTTTTAGCCAAACCATTGAAAACCACTCTAAGTTTAGTTGTTAGGCTAGATGGTTTAAATACTGAATAGTGGGGTGATAATAAATCATTGGAGTTAAGTGATGACATGTGACCCAGATCTAAGTATTCTTGGATGAAAGTGGAATAATCTCTTTTAATCTTAGAATTGTTGCTTGGCCTTTTTTCTAAGTACAAAAATTTGTTCCTAGTATTAACAAAGGAATCACCTAATGTTTTCATATATACATGGTAATGAGACTACAAAATTTACCTTTATAATTTCGTGTCTGATTAAATTGGAAATATTTTTCGCATAAAGAATTGTCAATATTGAAATATCAATATTGCTTTCTTCATTCCTCCAAGATTTCTTGATTATATTAGTGAGGTCTGTAAAATCTTTACAAGAAAGAAATGATGTAGTGGAGTTATTGCACTTAACATTACTTGGAATACAATCGCTAATATCCTAATTATTTTCTTGACAATAGGATCTTAAAAGTTTGAATAAATTTCCCAGGGAGAATGAGACTGAAGTAAAATTGAGCTCCGCTCAAATGGCAAATCAATGCCATTTGTAATACTAAATTGGTATCAGTGTAAAATAAATTATGAGGTAAATTAAGATGTGAATGTCAAAAGTGTATGACAGAAGGTAATTTGTTCTATTGCCTGTTCAATGAAAAAACAACACATTGTACTTCAAAAAAATATAGGAATGCATTGTGAGTAAAACACTATATTGATATTGAGAAACAGTTATTTATTCCAAAAATGGGAAGCAGAAGCCCTAGGATTTGGGCAAAATCACATGTACAGAAATTCACTTGACTGCCTGAATCCAATAAGATTCAACATGCATGAGAATTACCATGAACATATTGGAATTACATATTATAGTAGACAAAATTACATTTTTATTTAATTACTGTTTAAACAAACAGTATTATGTTTTCTAAAGCAAAAGTTACATGCAATGAAAGAATGACATTCCTTAACAAAATGCCAGTTACACAAACAATTATTATGTTTTAAAAATTTTATTTATCATCAACAAATAGATTTAAAAAATCTTTATATTGTTGTAAATTATGATTTGAATTACACAACAGACATTGTAAATTAAATTTTGAATTGAAATTATTTCCTTTATACGGCTTAGTAAGTGAAGTACAAAGTTCAGTGAAAGATTTGGATGTATTGTTGTAACAGTGTCTCCTAGCTTATTTTCCATGTTTAGAAGGTTTAAACTATTTAGGTTGGTGGTCTCAAGAATTGTCTTGATTCGCAAAAAACTCTAGTAAGTCTTGAAATTTGGGAAATTCTTTATTTAGTAGTTTCTTCTTCCACCTTTAAAGGTATTAATTTAATTTGAAACTAAAAATTGAATTGCTATAATTAAAAATATTAAGTGGTATTTGCAGTACCTAAAGAGCATTTACATAAGATTATACTTCATTAATAAAATTGGACAAATTGTCCAAAGATTCTCCCTTTAAAGCATTAAATTTTAAGATGTGGTCAGTATTATGAAATGCAATTATATATTTATTATCAAAATAGTTCTAATGTAGTTTCATAATTTTCATTTGTAATTGGCAAATTCTTAATAATGCCTAGCGCTTCATTTCAAGGAAGAATGAAGATGCAATTTTTGTAATTTGTCGTCATTTCTACTATGTATTAGATCATTAAATATGCAATAGTAATGCTGCCAATCTAAGACATTGCCTTTAAATACTGGTAAGTTAATCGGCTGTATTTGAATTTGGTTAAGGATTAAGAAATTAGAGAATCAAGAATCAATCACTGTTTTTTTTTTACTATTATTTATCAGATACTGCAACTTAGATTCAATGGTAGATAAAATCATCTTCAACTTGAATATGATCTGATGAAAGAACAATCATAATCAAAGTCAGTTTCAAGGTGTGACTGTATATCATCATATTTTCCATGTAAATCAAGGTTTCTCAACTTGATTTATAGGGCATAACTACCATCCTTTGAAACATCAAACTAATCAGTAAATGTACAGGTTCTTGTAATGGCAGACTTAATAAATAGTCCTTTGCTTTAACAATTTTTCCTTATCCATAATAAATTTTAAGAATAATAAGTTTTAATTTAATTTATAATATTAAAGAAATGTATAGATAGATAAAATAAATAAATAGATGTATGATAGATAAATAATATTACGATATTGCTGAATGAATACGTTATTGTGCAGCCAAAATCATTGTAAAGTCAGCAACGCTATCAATTCTTCTCATTGTATTAATGCTGTAAATTATTAAAGTTTTGAAAAATATGACTTTAAATATACAATTTGAAATTGAAGATTATCACAATAAACTTTCACAAATCCGTTGGCTGGAGGACCAATAAAAAATGTGAAATCACATAACCAGCTTTGTTACATTAATTTTACATCGAAGAACTGAATCATGGATATTAATTAATAACGCTGATTAATTATATTTTTAAATATATTTTGTATTAACTGTATAATGTCAAGTATGTGTTGCTGTTCATGTGACTGTATAGTTTGATATAATTGCAATAATACAGTTTAAACATAGCTTAATATAATCAGCTGGTAACTAAGCCAGCAACATATAAACAATCCTGTTTACATTTACATAAAGAAGAACAATAGTAAATATCTTTATTTATATTAAAAAAAATAAAGAGGAGAGGAAACATACAGAACTGACCAACGATAAAACTTTATATTCTGGTATATTTGAATAATGTGGCTTCGAAACTGTTAATATGGTTTCTAATAGTTGTGGTGACTCAAAGGAAGTGAAAAAATAAAAAAACTAGGACTTTACATCAAATAATATAATTTCTTATGATTACATATAAAATTCTATTTTCAATTTGCTTAAAACTTATAATTCTTATTTTAAAATTGGTATAGTTCTCATAAGTATGGTTTCATTATACAGACTATTATGGAAAAAAAACATAGCCTCTATGGAAAAGGGATTATTGTTCTTTACTTGTAAATCTGATTAAATAATGCTAATGGCAACTACTCTTATAATAATAACAATATTATTTTTTAATGTTATTACACAGATTAAAATATAAATTGATCACTTCCAAAAATACTCTGTAGCATTCTAAATAATCAAACAATATATTATGATATTGTGTTTTGGATTGGAACTCAGAATTATGAAAGAAAAAATCCACTTAATTGTATATTGCATGAGAATTTTGTTCTGAAGTCTAAAGAAGTTGGGTTATGACAATGCTATTTTGAGCTGAATATTGTTGGGATATTAAGAGGCATTCTCAGTCTAAGAGCATCGCCAAGTTAGTAAGGCAATGTAAGTCTTATCGACTCGAAGCCTGTCGAGATGGTAGGATGAGCATAGAGGAGATACATTTGTCCATTGCAAATTAGATTATAATCTAATAATACTACGGTTGATGGCTATATCTGTAACAACCATAATAAAGGTTGTATGTGTAATAGATGCTACATTGTAATACAAATTAATGTACTGATTATTCTTGAGACAATGGTGTGTAGTTCATGCACCAATCAATAGGGGGGAGAAAATTGATGTAAATTATCTGGCCTACTAGTTTCAGATTAATGTAAATAGAAAATTTGTACCAGTTTTGCTCTAGCATTTGATATTATTCTATTATTATTACTTGTATTATTCTAAGGGGAAATGATACATTATGGAAACAATTGAAGAGAAATACTCTACTTAAATTTGAGCTCATTTGTATATCTAGAATTTTGAAATTGAAAAAATACTTAATTTTTCATATAAGTAATACACTTTTGTACAGTCAGATTGATGTACTTTCAAATGTCATATTTTTTTATTTACAGAAATACAATAATTTATCTTTTTCATCTTTAAAAGTCAATTATTGTGGATTTTTTTAATCTGTTTCCAATTTTTGTTTGATAAACTTTTTTGATATAGAAGATTGCATAAAGCTTCTATTATGTATAAATTTCATACTGTAATAATGTTACAAATAATTTATAGCAGGTTTGTAAAATGTTAAGATTTTTTAGTCATGCATTGTTTTTGTTATGTTTGGCTGTTTAGTCATGCATTATAATTACTACGGTGACTATGAATGAACTGTAGTGTTTATGGATTGAGTAAAACGGTGCTTGCAAGTTAGTCTTTTAATAAATGTGAAAGGTACTTTGCATTTCTTAACATTAATTTGTTTACTTCTATGAAAGTTGCATCATCATCATCTGGTAGTAATCGTCAAGCATTGTTCAGTGCTTGTGACTGTTTGCCGGCTTGCACAGAGTTATCTTATGATGTGAATGTTATCTCAATACCACAAAACTGGACATATAACACTGAATCATATGGCATTTCACCAAATGAAACTAAACAGTGAGTTATATAAATTATTATTTTTCATTAGCATATGTTATTAGTCTTATACTTATTAGAAATAAAAATTTGGAGTACTGCTTATCAATAAAAAAGATCTTGAGAAAAATTGTCCGGTAATTTTGAGGTAAAGTTGACACACTAAAGAAAATTAAATAAATTTGATTTGTAAATCTACTTATAAAAAATGAAAGGTTGTGATATTCTTTATGGTCAACAGTTAAAATTCTTTTAAACTGCTTATATTAATACTAATGACAACCTGAATCAAATTTGCATTAAAAGAACATTATTTTCAATTCGTTACATTAACTCCTTGTACAACCTTGCTTAGTGACATCAGCTAGAAGGAAGGCTACAGTAGAGAACAAATGTGTTATAATAAAAAAAAAAAAAAGATTACCTTAAATTAAAGTAATTCAGGTTGGTCTTTGATGAACAAAAATTTATAAGGATTAATTTTTTCAAATTAGATGTTGAGGAATTTTATAGTTTGTTTAAAACTAAATTAAATACTAGAAAACTTTTTTAACAACTATGAATAATTAAGAGTTCATTTTTATTTCTTAAACTGTTTTTTTTTTTTCATTTAGAAAACTTGCCAGTTCCATAAATTTAAAAATGTAAACCCAACTACTAATTGTACATATCTACCTACAATAAATATAAAAAAACAAACAAAATACAGGTTTTATTTCTTTTCTAACAGGCAATTTTTTAGGATACAATAAGTTATTCGAAGGTAAGAACTTTAATATTTCTTCTACATTTTTTTTTGTATATGGATTTCTGGTAGGCTATACGAGATAGTGATTTAATGGCCTGCATTTGTTAACACTAATAACCTGAATATTTCTCATAGGCTATGAGATTGTGACTTTAATGGCCTCCACTTTGTTAAGACTAATAGGCACCTGAATACATAATAAAATAAAGAAGTAATATTAAATTTAACATTGCTGACTATCTTACATGGGTAGTTAGATTGATTTAGAGTAGGTGCGAGGTTTTGCGCTTCTGCGCTGCGGTTATATAGTTTTA
>JAAAKQ030018293.1:0-16270 GCA_010016005.3 Zanna intricata
TAGGAAATATAGAATAGAAAATAGAAAATAAGAATAGAAATAATTAGAAAAATGTTTACTAATAAAAATTTATCAATAATTTATCAAGTTAAAATAATTTACTTAGAAGCTTTTTTATTAAATCTCAGTAAGCTAAGTTCTTATTATTGTTAAATTCTGGAATTTAATAAGAAAAAAGATATTTTTCATTAGTCGAGAACTTTTAAGAAATACGATTTACAGTAACACTGATTTTCATTGTAGTACAGAATCAGAATAACGTTATAAAAATTTTAGTAATATAAAGACCCATAAATAGCTTACGTATTTCAAATAAAGAGAAAACAATTTAATTCCTTTTACTATTAAGAAATTGTGTAGAACATTCTTTTTGTAAACAAAGCAATCAGCTTGTCCTTTCTCTTTTTTTCATTTTCTTGCCTGGTTAGTTTTATTGTCAACAAATGTAATTAGATCCCATTATACTGACTACTCCTCCAATGAAATAAAATTATTTTTTTATTTTTTTTTTATGCACTATTTAATCTTATAAAATAACTTCATACTTGTGTAATTCAGTATATCTTACCTCACAATATCACTGTAATTTCGGATTAGTGAATCCTCAGATAGAAACGTAACTTTCAACTTTTTATGCGTATTCCAAATCAAAGCTGTAACCAACGTACAAGTTATAACTAACAGTTTGAATGACTTTGATACAGTTCTAATAAAAAGTTTAATCATTTTAAAAACCGTTGTTTTGCATACATTTGAAATAATTTTAAAATTTTAAACTCACATCAGTTCCAAAATAAGGCATAGTAAAATGAAATAACTTGAAATGTAAAAGATTGAAAATGTAAAATTTTATACCTGGTCACCGTAGTTTCCCACAGTTGGCAAAAACACATCGCTGTATAATTATTTGTTTATTTTTATACAATATTTATTTCATCGCTTTTACTGTATATATTTACTAAAAATAAGAAAATATTTCTGTTTACAATTATTCTTTTTAATTCATAGATGTCACTCTTTCAAGGAAGCGATTGATAGAAATTTTCTAAATTTTAATTGAGGTGTAACATGTTTTAAATGTTTAAAAAGAAAATAATATGTAATAAAAATGATTCTTGGATAACTGCGCACATTACTCGTCAGGAGCACATAATACATTGCACACTTCGCCATTCTTTATATTAATTATCCAACAGCATTGTCAACTAACTTAAACATTGTTTACTTATCTTGTAGTAGTTGTATTTTTGCTTCGCAATTGTTATTTTAAATTAAGCAAATATATGTTATCCTACTGAAATACTAATATTTAAACAGTACTTACAATAACTATGCTGAATATAAGTATGCTGAATTTAATTATGGAACTGATGTTAAAGAATAAAAAGATATTTGTGTTAAGTTTTTCTTCTATTTTGCATACTCACTGATGTAGACAGAAATTATTGTTGCTTTCCATACATGAGTCCTTGCCAATGTCTTCTTCACCAATGTGTTTACCACCTGAAGACATTTAAATCAATACGACGATAGTTAGAAAGATTTATTAAAATACTAAACTAATAATTTCTCTATATCCTTCTTAATTATATTTATTACTTTATTTTTGTATTTATTAATAATTTTTTTTTACAAATGCTGAATTTGTACTGAAAAAACAGCGTAACTCTGAAAAATCGAAGATTTGTTTTTGTTAAATTGTGGTAAAAAAACATCTCATCCAACTATGAACCCTTAATTTAGCACCTACTACTAAAAGTCAAAATTGGAAAAGATCTAAAAATCTGGATAATGAGACAAAAATATTTTTGCAATGCATTTCCTTGTTATACTGAATTCTAGATACATTTTTCATAAAACATTGAAACTAATCAAAACAGAAAAGAAATAGGGAGGCACACTGCTAAAACATCAGCAGATCTTAGAAATTTCACACGGTTATAAGAGCAATTACTTAATTTTCATTATTTATCGCACAGTCATTATTCTTCTTACACAGTTATAGGATAGGAAACCGACTCTCCGGACGTTCTGCAGGTATCAATCCCTCCATACAGATAACCACCAAAGACTCTATGATTTCAGTATTCTTTTAATATCTCTAGTAACCCTAACCTACCGTTGTTGAACACAGGATTTAGCAAGAATGGATCGAGATTGGAAAGCATCGAGGTCAAATAGTAGAATTCAAATAATAGAATTTAAATATAAAATAAAAGAAAAGGTCCAAAAAGAATAAACTATCAATTAAAATATAGATTTTCAACCATTAATAAGAGGATTTCTCCACCATCCGATAAAACCGATAAAACAAAGGTTAGTAGAAACCATTAGCTTTATCATAAAAGAAGATACTGCAGTTTTATAGTTGCTATTTTTATGATTGTTTTATCTTTATTATTAATTGCACATTTTTTTAATATATTTTTCTATTTGAAGAATGTCTAAACAGAAAAAAAAGAAGGAGGCTAAACAGAAAAAAAAGAATAAAGAGAGAGGTAGTGGTCATTATCTTAAAAATATTCTCGAGAAAACTTATACGCCGGATTATAGAAAACAATCACGATTTTACTTTCATCAGTACGAATTCACTGAGCTTCAATAACTGCCCACCGGGCTTGTGTAGTGGTTAACGCGACATCGCAAATCAGCTGATTTCGAAGTCGAAAGTACTAAGGTTCAAATCCTAGTAAAGATATTTATTTTTATACGGATTTAAATACTAGATTGTGGATACAGGTGTGTTCTTTGGTGGTGGTGGTTGGGTGGGTACACCACACTTCTCGGAAGTGATCGACCCTGAGATTCTTTTTTTCTTTTTTTTTTTGCGAATCGCATAAAATTGGATTTCCAATTTTATCTGGGTTGACAATTTGTTTACAATCATAAATTATTTAACACTGATATTTCAATTAATTTTGATCGTACGGAATTTAATTACTGATAGTTTATTCCAGTAGAACGAGATAATATTTGGTTTGGTTAAAAACTCATTTGAACCACAAATAACAATTATTCTGAGTTACATTGTGATGTAAGATTTATTTATTAATTTTACTAGTGCGTGATTAAATAAACTACAGAATAAAATTCCATTAATCTCAGTTAGTCTCGGCCGAGCCCAGTGTACAATCTGTATTAATCATATATTCTATACAAACGCCAACAAGAATATGGTTTTTTTTTATTATTATTATTACTGTAAGCTGAAATAAGAATTAAAAATGGTAAAATACATTACAAAATTAAATTTATGATGAAAAAGCAGAGGATAAATTTTTCGCTGACCTAGCTGATGTGAACAAAATAACATACACCTTTTTGGTTGTATACACAAGGAAAAAAGTGTTTATTAGAGAATAAAAACCGATAAAACAATCCTTTTCAAAGCTAGTAACAAAAGGGAAGAATACAATTTACTAAAGGTTAGTAGAAACCATTAGTTTTATCATAAAAGAAGAAACCGCAGTTTTATAGTTGCTATTTTTACGATTGTTTTATCATTATTATTAATTGCACATTTTTTTTATATATTTTTCTACTTGATGAATGTCTATATACGATTTATTTTATTAAAGCGTATTATTTAAGAAAACTCACAGTTTATAAAATTAGAATTAAATCGCAGTCATTTCCTTTCTGAATTATTTTTTTCTTGATTTATATGTTTTTGTTGAGTAGCGCATGTAAATTTCTGGTGAGCTCTTTATAAATACGTAAATAAAGTTGTTTAACAGTTTTGCTATGGTTTATTTCTAATAATCAACTACAAAGACATATAGTCAATAGATTTTTCTATTTAAAAGTAGTTCATTACTTTTATAATAATCTAAAAGGAGAAATAACCGTAAATTGGTAATATTAGTCAGTATGGCCCAACAGGAAATAAATCGTTTACTATATAATTACAATAATTATGTCTGAAGTTTAAATGCGTTTAGAGAGCTATATTTCATTAGGTGAACTTAAAAGACGGTTGAACCATTTCATATCCTGATTTTCTATTGTTACTGTTTTAGTTACCTAATTTAGATCAAACTGTCAATTCTTTTTTTTTTTTCATTTATATATATTAAATGAAAGTGGTTCCATCGTTCTTCTGTTTTTTTAAATATCTTAAATACACAACATAAAAAATATTTTACTTTTCGCAATTTTTTAGTTTATATTAGAATAAAAGTTTCGATGGGGTTTATGAATTACTTACTTTTAACTTTTCTAATGTCATTTATAGAAGATTGGATAAAATAACAGAAACATTAATAACTCAGTTGATTTATTGAACAGTAACAGTTTGGATAACGTTACGATAACGTTGGATAACGAGCTATTTACAACAAAAAGAAGATCTCAGTAAAGACTAAAATCGCATTACAATACGATAACCGGACCGGAAGGCCTAATTTTCAATGCATCTATCGTTTAAAATCAATTTAATAGAAAAAAAAGAAGAAAATCTTGAGAAAACTACGGACCAATAAAAGTAGGTAAGTCGAGTACAAATTCAGAAGTCATATAATCTTTACAAATATAATTAATCTGAAAAATATCAAATTTCACCAGAAAAAGCAGAGCAAAATTTTCGGCTACCTTATAAAAATAAATAATAGGTTCGCAAAACAAATCTTCAACCGCATTTTACAACAAAAAAAACGCAAATCAATGAACGACATTGATCTAAAATAGCCTAAAAGAAATTAAAATATCTGAAGAAATACTATAAATAAAACAATCTTTAGAAAAATTTGTACGAGATTTCAAGGGTTTCCAAGAGAAGAAGGAAAAGAAACCAACATTATCCGATCAGAAGAAAGAAAGCTAAAACAAAGCCAAAGAATGAAGAGCTATTGGAAAACCAGGAAATAAAAAGCCCAGAATAAAGAAAAATTAATCCAAAATCCCTGTCTGCTGAAATAGAAAAAAACGCTCGAGTTAAATATCTACAATTATTAAACAAGGAGAATTTTCTAAACAAAAGAATATCATCGCATGCATATTTAATTTGAGATACTGACATATTAACAAATCCTTTCGTATTCAACAAATAAAGTTCACGTTGTTTGGACAAAGGTTTAACTACTTTATAAGGGAAATACATTTATGTTGTACCATGACTATGTTAATTTTGAAGATTTGCCAAGAATTAATGGTTCCCGCCCCGAAAGAAACAACCACATTTAAATACACAACGTATTAACATGGACTATAATAATTTAACCTAAATATAAATTATAAGTAATAAAATATTAAACCTATGTTTAAAACGTAATGAAAAAGAAAAACGTATTAAAATTAAACAATTGAAGTTGTGCTTACGAAATTATTATGAATATGAAATAATATTTGTGACAAAATATTTTACTTGCTTCAGTTTGATATCAATTATAATGATTTAATTTAATAACAGAATTAGTAAAAATATCGCCTTATCATTAATTTTTTGTAAATTATATTAAGAAATATTAGGTAAATTATTTATTATAAGTATCAATAAATATTATTTATAGAGTATAAATTATTAAGTTACAATTTCACTGTTCAAAATTTTATAGCAATCCTTCAATAACTTAAATTAATACTTTTATTATTAGGCAGTTAGATACTAACTTTATTTAACATAGTTTGGTTAAGTTACTGTAATGATATCCATTCCTTTTCGCATCTGACTTTTTATGTAGGATGCAAAATTAAAAATATGAAATCATCTGTTTAGGTTCTAGAAGAATGAATAACCCACTTACTTAGATATCTACATTCATGAATTGCTGAAACCATTTGTTAACGAAACCTCCTTTGAGAGCCACAATAATAATCAAACTTAATATTTTCTTTATTTTTTTCATTAGTTTAATCCCTACAAATATACTCCTTTCTTTACATTGCTTCTTTTATTATTATTTTTTTTTTTTGTAAAATTGATTCTGATTATCAATAAGTCTAAAAAAAGTATTCATATTACAGAAATTCAATCTTTATCAGATGAGGAATTTAAAATCCGCCCACCTCAATTCATTTCCTTCGGCCTCTCTATTAATTACATAGAAACAAAATCTTTCAATTCTACGCACAAATGAATAAACATGAACATAGCCTAAAAGAAATTAAAATACCTGAAGAAATATTATAAATTTAACAATCTTCAGAAAAATTGTTACGAGATTTTAAGGGTTTCCAAGAGAAGAAGGAAAAGAAAACAACATTATCCGATCAGAAGAAAAAAAGCTAAAACAAAGCCAAAGAATGAAGAGCTATTGGAAAACCAGGAAATAAAAAGCCTAGAATAAAGAAAAATTAATCCAAAATTTCTTTTAAAACTTTTATTTTCAGCAATGTGATGTATTTTCACCACATGTTCTGTGATTAGCTTGCCC
This sequence comes from Zanna intricata, assembly GCA_010016005.3. Taxonomy (NCBI): domain Eukaryota; kingdom Metazoa; phylum Arthropoda; class Insecta; order Hemiptera; family Fulgoridae; genus Zanna; species Zanna intricata. Next base: position 6,372 of record JAAAKQ030018293.1, read on the forward strand.
AAATTAATCAGTTATCTTTTTTTCAGTGGAACAAATTATGCGCTAGGATTTTTGGTTACCCCATTCGTTCAACTTTTCTATGCCCAATTTTTTATCTCTAGAGATTCCTAAAACGTATTTACATTATTAACCCAACTTCTTTAGATGAATTTGAAAAACCAAATTTTTCTAAACTATCTTAAGCATGCTTAAAAATTATTGATCGAGAACAAAATCGGGATGTTGCTTATAGGGCTTACTTTGAGCATCCGTTCTTAAAAGTAAAAAAAGACATATGCTTTTTTTTTCTGAAAATTAAAAATAAATTAAAACTTTAAAAATTTCAACTTGCCGCATTTATTGTTTTTTCCGTTGTATTCAAAAACCTGTGAATTATTTGAATAAAATTTCTTTAAAACGCATTATTCCATACAAATTATAAATTCACAAAATATATGGCTTTACATACCGTGAAGAATAATCTCTCGAGTGATAATGTTAGGTTTAATAGTACAAACGAATGCGGTATACTATCATGAAATTAATATTATCGCATTAACGCTAGTACAATAGTAGTATATTATAAATGAACGTGCTCTCTGTTAACATAGGAGACATTCATTTATAGTATAAAATATTGAACAATGGCTGAGTGGTATCAAAGATAGCTTTTATAAACTTCTAACGTAAGTGAATTAAGATATTTTTATAACATACGTATTTTTATTTATATCATCGCAAAATAATTTAAATCCAAGTAAAGTTAAAGATTCGTGAATTTATTTTTATATCAACATATTGTTTGTTTATGTAAAAAAATATTATCTATACTGTTTTATAATAGTAAATCTTGAAAATTATTAATGGGTTTAAAATTTCTACCTCTAAAAAATTCTCTCACATTCTTAATCAAATATAAAATTAACGATGATTTCTTGAACACAATTTTTCTTTTCTACTTTTCAGTTTGTTTACTGTGTTTATTCTTATTTAATTAAATTAATTGTTATAAGTTTTGTCGAATCAGATCCGTTTAATACCACAGTCTCATTCGACTATACGTTTACGCCAGGCTCTGAGATTACAGTTTATGTGAGTTACCTAACAGGAAATTCGGTTATCACAGGAAATAAAGATCAGTAAGCTGAAGCATATACTACAAAAAAACATAAAATATTATTTTCGCCTTTAAATTCGAGATAAACTGAAACATTGAAAAAAATAATTGTTATAAGCAAGTCGATATCTTCCTACACCGTTCAGAAATTTAACTTATACTTGCCCCCGGAGAGAAGAAGATGATAAGTACACCTTATTTTCTAACTGAAATTAAAAAAGGTGTATTGAAACAATTGCACGAATACAATTCTTAGATTTATTAAACTATTAGCTTTATTTTATATCAAAATAGCTTTAAGCTATTAGTTTCAATTAATAAATTGAATAGCTTGTAAAGAACTGAAATTTATAGAATTAGCTGATCCCAAATTGTATTATTTGTTAAAATTCTCTAGTTATGCTACCAGTCTGTTTCATTAAAAACTTTTTTCAAGTTTTAACATTCGAAATATAAAAAAGGACGTAAGTAACATAATCTGCATACTATGAGGTGAAAAGTTTTCTTCTATAGTTACTGTATAAGGTTGTTTTATGTAATTTTTTGGAACTAAGAGAATGATTCTGGTTGCAAATACAGAATAAAGATGCGGGTTCCTTGTACATTTTATCCCGCAAAACTACTTTTCAGAAGTAAATAAAGAAACTTAATTAGCTTGGGGTGTATGTACGAGTTGTACGGTAAGTGTACTTTATTTGTAATTTTGTACTGCAAAATGCAGTACTTTTAAGATTATAATTCATTAGTACTTAATTTAATGCATTAATGCTTCCAAATGAGTTTTTACTGTATAATAATGTGGGATGCCTCTAAATCATATGAAAGTAATGGTAATTAAAAAACCGTAATCTCTATTGCTTTTGTGTGCACCATTTGTTACCGAAGGAAAATACATGAAATAGGAAATAATTTTATAATGAATAAAGAAAGATGTACAATATTACTATAAAACGTACTAATTTTCTAACGTCCCGCTCTGCATGTTAACCTTTATAAATAAACATTATGTTATGTTATGGAATTGTTATTTAATGTATCATAATAAATTTACCCATATGTTAAATTATACATGACTTTATATTAAAATTTCTTCGCAGACGTTTTCCATTTTTATGTGGCATTAGGAGGTGTCTATCTCTTCAAAAATTACGTGGTAAAAACTATAACAAAAAAAACAAGTCCAAACGTTAATTGACTCCCCACGTTTCTCCATGACTTAACAAATCTTTTCACTATATTCTCATAACTTTGATTTACTGACTTCCAAAAAAGTTTTATGACTAAACGTTAGACGTTCTCATTTTAAAGAATTCCTCATTTCATCTTTCTACTGTTTCCTTATTTGTAGACCTCAAAAATCACTTTTTAAATTTTTTAATCGGTTAAAAAGTGAGACTACTTCCTTGTTTATAAGAATCAGAGGCCATTTATAACATACTCAATTTATCAGCTCTAATTTGACATTAACAGGGTGTAAAATTCTTTTAATTTGCCTGGTATTTGCATGTTTATTTTTCTCTTTTCAGAAATAATATACACATTTAACGTACAAAATATATTGATATGGAAATGTACTGAAATGTATATTTCAATTTCAAATTTATAAACTATTCATTTAAAATTTTTATATATATTCCGATTGAACCTATTAATTTTTTCTATTACAGATTTCATTTCATCAAAATTTTATCTCTTATTAGGCTATTAGCTTAATTCATCACATATGAGAATTGGTAAATTGTAATTTAGAGTCCAAATTGATGTTTTCTTCTTTCATAATGAATTTTTCCTGAAAGATAGATTTTTAAGAATGTCTGAAACTAAAAGAGTTGGACTTACACAAGTCTTCGTAAGTAGTTTGAAGGATACTTATAGCATGTTTAGATTTCTTAGAAGTTCTTAGAAGTTTCTTAGAAGCCGCATAAATAAACAGAAATAACTAATTATTTTAATGGTTTTCTGTTTTATATCGAACGACAAAGAAAAAGCAAAACTAGATCTTTTCTCTATTCATAAAATAGTATAAATTATAAATAATTTCAAATTATGGGTATGAATATCGTTGTCGAATTTACTTGATGAATTTTATCTTAAAATTCATTCACCAACACGATAAGAAATATTTTGCTTGATAAAGACAGTAGTCTGTCTATTTGCTCATTTACTAACAAAGAGAAAATCGGCTAGTATTAGGAAACCTTTATAGTTTAAAAGGCTGCGGTAATATTTTGTAATATCTTTGTCGATTTATGCAATATAACTTAAAAACCACTATTTACTATAGTTATCAATATTTTTTAAAGAATTAAGACTCTGAAAATAACGATCTTTCCCTTCTTGTATAAGTTAAATACACTAATTAAATTTAATTTAATTAGAAATTTAAAAAATAGATATATTCACTTACTTACTCCTAACGAGTTGGAAGCTATTCTTCATTTTCATATTTGTTAGCAGACTCCTTTTAAATAAACTGATAATATAATAATGGAGTGAGAAAAATACCAGACACATCAAATCGCCCACGAACGGATTTTTCAGTACTATTTTTTAAAAAAAAGTGATGTGAAAATGAGGGAAAACATGTAAAGAAATAAAGACAAAATACGCGAGTAACAAGTAAAGTAACATAGTTATTAGAGAATAAGTGACACGCTTGATGTATTTTATAATTGTTATAAAATTAGCAGTAAGACAATTAAATGCGCAGTGGGGGACATGGACTGGAAGATAAAGGAAAATTCATAATTAAAATCTAACTGCGGGAAAGGAAATGGGGTTGCATAAAAGAAACGTATTCATGTGTGTGCGCGCGTGCATGTGTGTGTGTGTGTGTATGTGTGTGTGTGCGCGCGCGCGCGATCAATTATGTCTGAAATCAGCTACAAAGCTAATTTTAATCAAAGATTATTTTTAGTACGGTTTCAAAAATATTTCAAAGAAATCGACCTTCTTTTTGTCATCAGACAAAAATGCGCCTCACTGCACCCGTTCTTGAACAGATGTAGTGAGGAAATCAGTTGATGACCAATCGCATACAAAAAAGTTTATTACAATTATACGATAATTATAGAAAGTTTCTACGATTGTTTTTCAGACCTTATTAGTAATTGATTTATGAATAAATTAACTTTAAGCCATATTTCTCTCTGCATCTACACTAGACGAACGAAAAATGGTATGTGTAGGTTAGATTTTAGAACAATAGGATTCCCATGTTATGGGATTAAATTAACTAATAAATATAAATAAGAGGCTAAATCAATTAATATATAAAGAATAATGTTTTCCGAGTTGTATAAATATTTTATTCTTCTGTTACATTCTGATTTTATCAGAAATTTAATAAAGTTGAAGATAAAAATAAAACATACTTCGAATAGAGCAGTTAAAATAAAATCGAATCTTAGTAATTGAAATAATATTGTACAATAGTGATAAAAAACAGAAAAAAAAATGAAAAGAAGAAAAAGATTTTGACAGTGAAGCCAAAAATTTTGTCTCATTGCTATTAATAAAATAAAGAATCTATTTAAATCGTTAGATTACATTGAAAAACCAAGAAAAAATTTTTTCATGTCCTCAGTTGTATCAACTTCAAATTATATTTAATTCTTAGAATAAATTTTCTTTCATTAATGAAATAATAACTATTTTCAACACCACGTTAATTTATTACCTACATAATTTAATTTTCAATAGGATAATAAATTTGTATTATAGTAAATAAAATATTAAAGAATGTTGTACTAATTATTTTTCCATCATTAACTTAATAATTTTAATTAATCAAATATCATGTTCTAAAACCATAAAGAAAATCTTTCGTTAAATTGAAATTTCACTGTTAATAAACTGAAAAGTTGCAATTTATCTTTACGCTTTACCATTAATAATCTCTGACTATTAATATTGATTAACCCGTATATAGGTTAATATACAGTTTAATATTCAACTTTTTATAAGATTGTAATAAAATTAAAATGAAACCCACAAATATTTCATTATTTTAGTCTTTGAACGGGATTTTTCCGCTTTGGCAGTGTTACGAATTACTAGTGATGAAAATGCAAAATTGAACTCATATTCGAACGCAAAACTTCTATATTATATGACTACGATAACCTATCGGCTATAGCTCTCTCAACTGAGATTCAGACGATTTTATTATTCCAGATTGATAAAATAATATCTAAATTTTGATTACTGCATACATTATTTTAAAAGGTTATCTTTAATGTATTCCTGAGAACAGTTGTGACAAAACGGTCTTTAATAGAGACAATCGCTACCTACCATAATTTTGATAACCAACCTATAATTAATGAACTAAAAATAATTTTAAAAAAGCTATAAAAATACTAATTAAGAGTATTAATAAATTAATATTAAACCTTAAATAATGAATTTAACACTAAACGTAATCTATTAAGAGATGCGGTAAATCAGACCTATGATTTAGAGAAGAGTAAGCAGTAAATATGCATCCTCACTAAGAGTGATATGCATTATCATCGATCAGTTGTAAACAGTAGTTTTTTTACAATATTTCAGAAGCCAGGTTTTTCTAGTAAAGGCAGTTACTTTTATATGAATTTGAATACTATACCGTACATTCCGGTGCTCTTTGGTGGTTGGGTTTCAGTTAACCACATATCTCAGGAATAGTCGACCTGAGATCGTACAAGACTCAATTTCAATTATATTCATACATATCATCCTTATTCATTCTCTGAAGTACTACCGTACGATGGTTCCGGAGGCTATACAGAAAAAGAAAGAAGAAACCAGATTTAAAAGTAAATTTCCATATCGGGTTTTAGTGGTATACTCGGTTCAATTAACAACGTTATTTGAAGTTTCTTAGCTGTTAATCTGAACTTGCAAAACAATAAACGTTACACGCTGATATTAGGAATTTCTCATATCAATATATTCATATTCTTTAAAGAGAAACGTTCAGTAAAATTAATAAATAGATGTAAAGCTAAGACTAAATAATTATTAGCAGCAGTAGTGATTTTTTGAAAATATATTTTGGTTTTACAAAAATATTCTGCTTATCAGCTTACTTCAGAACACTAGTTCTACTTTGATATTTTTTGAAACTAAACATCATAAAATTGTCCTTTTACCCTATTTCTTAAAACAACTCAATAATAATTCTATATATTTACCCAAATAAAGTTATAAGTTAGGCCATTATAAACGGATAGTAAGTAGATCAGTAAAACTATTAATTTTTGACTAAAACTTAAATCTAAATCTTAATAATAAAAAAATAAAAGTCATTCTAAGTTACTAAGTTAAGTAAGTTAATCAGTATCTTTTGTAAAAGTACTAGAAAAAAAGATTCCTCTAAAGTAGCACTGTTTATACTTGCGTGTGTGTTTGTTGCGCGCGCGCGTTTGTATGAAAATGATTAATATTGTAAAATAGTTAGAATGTAAATATAAATAATTCACTGTGTGATGCATATTTATGTAATAAATACATGTAATTATTATAGTAACAAACACCTTTTGATGTGTTGTGGGTAAAAGCGCTAATTAAACTTTTAATAGGAATCGTTTACTTTAGAGAATATCACTATAATTTTATTTTAGTATTATTATTTAATCATTTGTGGTTGATGTCAGAGAAATATTTTAACTAATACTATAACGGTTGATATAAGTATTAATATTAGACATTGTTCATATTCTGAAAGCTAAAATAAAACAAAGGTTTAAGTACATATATATACACTAGCTAGTCGGGGCTTGCTTTGCTCGCCCGATCATCTAGCCATGAACCCCGCATTGTTCGTTGTTCTCATGGTTGTGAGAGAAATATTGATATAACAATTAAAGTTTCAAACTTATAGAAACCTGAAAAAGAAACTAAATTACAAAAGAAAGAATATTAGTAACTATAGTAACTAAAGTTCGCATATCTTTGACGAGGAAATCTTATCTACTTATTCATTTTGTCATGGTGAAAGAAATTAATTTATAAATTTTTAATTAATTATTAATTTTTTCTTCTTTAATGAATATTTTTAATTGACAACTTCATCTCCGAGGGAGCTAGAATCTCGGTCTGTGGCTTAAAACTTCCATGGGATAACACGAATGTATCCTGCTAATTTTAAATCCATCGGTGGTTGGTCCTCACGTGATTCGAAGTCATAAAAACAGACAGACAGACAATCAAAATATAATTTCGGTTTTATCTTTAAGATAATATTTAAAATTAAAGTAATAAAAATTATTTTATTAATCTTTTATTAGTTACAATATACCGGCCGATTGTACATGCTTGTGATGAAACAGGTCAAAAGCACTTTACAGCTCGATCTTTATATTAACTCCCGGCAACTTAACAAAGGAATAACAATCCTTAACTAGTAGTATAATAACAGTATTAATATGTTACTAATATAATACATGCCTCATTGTTAAATAATATTTTTTTTAAATCTGGAGTGTTTTATTCTAAATTTTTTTCATATCAAATATAACTTTATCAGGGTTTTTTTTTTTAATTTCTAATAACTAAAATAAAACTTATTTAAATCTTCATCCCGAATAATCCTTCTTGTTCATACTGTTTTTCCTATTTTCGTTGGAACAGTCATTTTCACTATAACTCTCACAATCTAAAGTATAGTAAATTTGTTTTGCCATTTCATGTACTAGCAAGGTTAAAATTTAAAAAAATCGTAATCTTTTCTCTCTTAAATTCTAAATATTTCATATTCAGAAATAATTATTTGGATTTTATTCAAATCAAAATGACAAGGCAGATTTCCTAAATATGGTGTTTTTTTTCAAATGTTCATCAGTTATACTTTCATATGTTACAAGATACCACATCTGTAATGTAATTATTTTACCTATTTTGTGGTACCGCTGTTTCTAGTTTTCTTTTTTAATTTAATTTATCCGGATAGCTACAGTTTTAGCAATGAAGAAGTAATAAAGTATCTTTTTTTGCCAAATAGTAAGTCGAATCATCTTTTTGGAGTTAGAATTCAATCCTATTTCAACTAGTGAGTGGTGATAATGGGCATTATCGAAAACTGTTGCTGATTGTAGATGAAGACTGAAATTTATCTTTCACATGCTCATTTTGTAAAATTGCTAACGTTCATACTAATATGATAGCATCGTCGATTAAAACGACTATCCAAATTAACATTCCAAATGAAGAAGCCTCTTCCCCTTTCGGCTTGGATATTTATTACACAATAACCTTAAAAGTACACTTGAACAACAATCTATATTTTAAGTCCTTCGCCACCATTATCAGATGATGACTTTGTCTTCTAATGTACAGATAAAATATACGATTCATCCAAATAAACGATTGGAGCATTAGATTTTCTATAATTAATAATCGACTTTAAATCTCTTTAGTACTCTTTTACCGAACTTCGGGTTTCTCAATTAAGAATTCCCAGTTATTTTCAGTTTTAAGTTATTAGAAACGTAATGCTTTTATAATAACCGCTAAGTAATTTGAGAACCTTTAAAATCAATATCAATCCGTTTATCAAATTTTTGAATGATAGACTAAGTTTAAGTAACATGGTGTTACTAATTAATAATTTTTATAAGCACTTATCTAAAGTATAATAGTTTTAGTGCAATGTAAATAGCAGTAAGTCACAGATTTTTTTTTTAACATTAATTTTAAGATAAATGCATTTGAAATTGCTATTTATAAAATGAATCAATATTAATGTAAAAATAATTCAAATAAAAACTAAAGCAGTGCAAAATTTCTTACTCACAAATGATAGATTAACAAAAGTTAATAATTTCATGTGCATTAATTTTTATATTTTTTAGTTATGTTATGGAAAGAGTAGTAAAACTGTACATAAGCATATAGTTCTGGCATAAGCCAGAAAAGTTTTGTTATTTATTGATTATAATTTGTTTATTACTACAGTTGAAAAATTTCAAGCATGTAGTGAAATTAGAATATCTAATTGGGAACACAAACTGATGCAAAAAATTATTTTCGAGGGCAAAACCTGTTTTTATTTTTTTTTAAAGTTGCTTACTTTTTACTTACAGAAACTAAGAAATAACATTTTGAAAAGATAATTATTTAATTGAATAAAACAGAGGAAAAAACTTTTTTTTTCCCAAAACTCACATGTATTACTAAGATAGCGAAATAATAGTTACATAGAAAGTAACCTGCAAAAAAAGATTTTCGTTTTAAGTATGAAAAGTAAAGAGCAGATATTTTTTTAATTCGGATGATATCTCCTATATCTGTTGTAAGAAAGTAGGAATAACCAATGGCTGTAAAAGTAGAATTCAGAATACTGATAATTTTCAAGTTACAGGCCAAAATTCTTATACTAATGATAATTATGACTATATAAGTTAAACCATTCTTCATCTGTAAATAAATGGCCAAATAAAAGAAGCCAACATTTCGGCCTCGAATCAAAAAATTTGCACTAAATATCTTTCAGAAAATTATACAAATCAATCGAACTATAATTCTTCCAAATTCATCAATATTGACTCAATACTATTGATTTCTACTTGAACTTATTTACACCTTGAATGAATGAGAGCAATTAGATATGAGAAGAAATTAATTTATGGTTAAATAAAATGAAAAAAGTTTTTTTTTGTGTTTTTTTTTTAATTATGCAATTACATTTTGAATGATTTGAATAATATACCAATACTACTGACTATTTTACTTCTAAAGACTTTTTTTTTTTATAAAGTGCGACGAATAAATAAGCAGAAAGAGGACCGACCCTTAGAAATAAGGATCATTTTTATATTTT
>JAAAKQ030018326.1:0-11011 GCA_010016005.3 Zanna intricata
ATGGTGTTACTAATCTAGTGCCAGAGACTTTGATCGACTACATGCTCGTGTCACAGAGAAACTGGGATAGCATCAAGCCGCTGGTACGGGAGATATTAACGGCAAAGGACGTGGCTGATAGGGCAAGACAAGCCTGAGGGACGACGGTTAGTCATGAGAGGGACAGCCCTCTGTGGAGCTGCACTTTGTTTCTCGCGTGTGGAGATAGGGTGCAGTGATGAGACACGGGGACTCCTTCCCTCCATGGTAGGGGTCGAGGGTATTCGTGCTGCCACGGACTCGGAGAAGCCAGGGGGAGGGACAGCCTGCTGCTGAGTCACCATGCTTTCTCGCCATGAGGATGGATGGCGATGATGACGCACGGGGACTCCAGTACCCCTCTAGGCGTGTGATTGCAGAATGAGAATGAGTGGATTCTGTTCCTGTTTCTTACAGGTGAGGTGAGAAGCTAAGTTGCCAGCAATGGTGTACAAGATGAAGATGTGAGTCCGCGTTTGAATCCCTCTGAGACTGAATTATGCTTAATTGCGGAACCGGTTTTGGGGTGGAGAAGAATGGAGGGGGGGGTTTTTTAGTCGGTGAGAGCCCGACACTATCACCTGTGCGGGCGGGTGGTGGCTGTTTGAGCTTTTTCCTCCTACTACGAAAACCCCCCCCCAAAAAAAAAAACCAAAGGTAAAAAGCAACCAAAGAAAAAAAATTTATTTGGATTTGAATACTAGATTGTGGATATCGGTGTTCGTTGGTGGTTGGGTTTCAATTAACCACACTTCTCAGGAGTAGTCGACCTGAGATTGTACAAGACTACACTTCATTCACATTTATGCACATCATCCTCATTCATCCTCTGAAATAATACCTTACGGTAGTTCCGGAGGCTAAACAGTTAAGAGAGGTAAAAAGGCAACGGGGGAACCTCTTAACGCCTCATTTTTCGTAAGATTCATGTGGAAAAGTTATTATTCTTATGTATGAACTGATTTTTTTTTTCGGGCATGATTGATACATTACGTCGCTTTGTATATTACGTTTAACATACAAAGTGTTTAGAATCTTTATCGAGAGGATGATGGACGACTAATTTTTTTTTTATATCAATCTTTAAATTGTCCAAAATATTGCTATTGAGTATTTTTAATTATGTTTATGATAGAATTCCTTATCAGAACGTTGATTTTTGCGAATTTGTGTATAATTTTTTTTTGTTTCAATAAAAGAATTTAGAATTTTTATTACTTTTTAATATATGAAAATAAATAGTATTTATAAGTATAAATAAAAAGTTTTTAATATATTATTGTGGGATATGATTCATTTTTTTAAACTTTATACAAATAATCCGAAAAGTTCTGAAATGTTGTTGGCAACTTATTTTGTTATCATGACCGTAAACTGCTTTCTATTTTCATCGAAAAATTTCAACACCTAGTTTTTATTTTTGGTTGTTTTGTAATCTTAGTATCCATGATGTTTTTTCATTTTCTGTGTAGCACCTCTGGAACCACCGTAAGGAATTATTTCAGATGATGATATGTATGAATGTAAATGAAAGTGTAGTTTTGTACATTATCAGGTCGACCATTTCTGAGATGTGTGGTTAATTGAAACCCAACGACCAATTGAATACCGTTATCCACAATCTAGTATTCAAATTCATATAAAAGTAACTATCTTTACTGGGATTTAAACCTTGAGATCTCTAGACTTTGAAATCAGGTGATTTGCGATGACGAGTTGTACATAGCGAACCACTAGACCAGCCCAGTGGGCTAGAATTGGTTGCTTATAGGTATATTTTATAGTATTTCAATAGTAAGAGTTGTAAATTTTCAATCGGATTAAAAATGGATTGTTAAGTTATTGCATTTTCTTTTTTAACAATGTCAAATATTACTTTACTAATCTTTTGTTGATTTTTGAAAATGTTTTTGAAACAAACATTTTGTGGCATTTTATATGAGAATTTCTGTACCACTGTCGGAATCTATAAAAGACATTTGCCGTGAGCGTATTTTAGTAGATATTCTAAAATCTTGTTGATTTACATTTATTCATTTATTGTTTTTGAAAAAAATATGAGATTTAATAAATATTTTGATGGTTCACGTTTTCCTTAGGTAAACGAATGAAGAAAATTTTTTCACCGTCTGTATCAAACCTTCCTAAATGTATATTTTGAAGTTTATCTGTACAAAGAATTCATTTTATTAATATTCTTCTTTTCCTATAGATGAAATTTATTAATATACCGTCATTTTCACTTTTGTATTTGTTTTACTGTAAGGGATTACGCATGAACAGTTTTATCACTTTTAATCGAGTGTACTTTATTTAATGCTTACTGAAATCTACCGTTACTTAAAATTGCTTGTTAATTAGGTGAGTAAGATATCTTTTGCAGTTTAACAAAAATTTTCAAGCCATAAAAGCTTAACCAAATAAGAGTTTTAAAAAACTTTTTTTCTGTGCCATTTCTTAACGAAAAAGTTCTTTTTTATGATTTACTCACCCACTATTCTATTTTAATAAAGATTTCATTGAAATCGAATAAAAGGGAATAAAATTTATTAAAAGATAATTTTTTCTGTGAAAAATTATTCTGATATTTTGTGAAGATTTCCTTGTTAGTACCCGATAGAACGCTGGGTTAATAAAACTCTTGATAATAATGATGAATACATTTTGAATTCACATTTATTAATTCGGGTGGATACATACCTGATCAATATTGTACTTTTATAACATTGAAATGTGATGAGATAATTCTAAACAAAAAGTGCTGTAAACTTTTTTTTCGTAATAGACTATTTTTGTTTCATACGCTTAGATTATCACAGTTAATGAAAGAAATAAGTGTTGTAAACTACAGCGGTCCTTCACACTCCTACATTATTAATTCATAACTTCATTCTCATACTCCTATTCAGTAACAAAATTACGATATTTAACAATTTTTAAACATTTAAAATACAGGTGGTATGCGGCTAATGGGTTAGTCCCTAATTTCATTATTAGAGACAAAACTCTAGGATGAGGTCGTGATGTGAAATTAATTATGAGAGGGAAGTTTGGGGTGTGGGCCAAAAGTTCCCCTATGTACACTGAGGAAGTGAAATTGATTTTACGTTTGGGTGTTAAAATATTACAATTTCATTATTGACCCTAATATTATGGAGTGCTTGTATTGTTTTAATGCGGCGATATACAAGTTACCTGATAATGTTTCCGCTGTTAATTTTTTCAGTTAAAATAACAAAATAAATGCTTAAGAACTTCTTTTAATAAGTAAAATTAATTACTAGATTCTTATTTCGATTGTTTAACGATTGATTATAGTTAGTATTATGAAGGAATTAGTTTTAAAATATATATTTTTATGAACAGTCCAAGTTGAAAACAATATTTATTCTTTACAACCTAAATATGTTATCTCTAACTATAATAAATTTATTATATTCTTATTATGTATATTTTATAAATATACATAATTATTATGGCCTATGTATTTCATCTTGTGTCAAATAATGGTCAACCTTCTGATCAATTGTTTCCTAAAGGTGAAATGAGTTGTGCAAATACAGAAAAGCAGAACTAAAATGTGTAGAATATTATCAGAAAAAGCATACACATTTTCCGCAGGCTATAATGTTTCCTGTTTAATCTATATTTTGGTTTTTTTTTTTTAGATTCTGTTTTGCTTGAAAAATGTATACATGGCGGAATTAAAAATGCCTGCCAATTAGTCAGTACTGTTGTCACGCATACAAAAAATATTTTTGTTTCTCTAAATACCTTTGAGCTCTCTCTTTTTCTATTTAGCCTCTGGAACTACTGTCAGGTATTACTTCAGAGGACGAATGCGGATGATATGTATGAATGTGGATGAAGTGTAGTCTTGTTCATCTCACGTCGACCACTCCTGAGAAGTGTGGTTAATTGAAACCCAATCACCAACGAACACCAGTATCCACAATCTAGTATTCAAATCCGTATAAAAATAACTAGGAATTAACTAAATAACATAAAAATTACTAGGATTTGAACCTTAGAACTCTCGACTTCGAAATCAGCTGATTTGCGATGTCGCGTTTACCACTAGACCAGCCCGGTGGGAAAATTAAATACTTTTGAGCTAGGAATAAGCTCACTGGGCTGAAGTAATGCTTTACCGTGGTTCCGGAGGCTAAACAGAAAAAAACAAACCTAGGAGTACATGAAGCAGTCAGCTGTTAAACACGGGTAACATAACTAAATGCAAAATTCTGGATGTTTATTTTCACTTATGTTCATGTTTCTTGACAATTAATAAAGATATTTTAAGAATATATATTTTTTTTGTTCATTGTTAAAAATTCTTCATTTTAATGGAGCTTATTGCAAAATATTCAGAAATAAATTTTTAAAACAAGGTTTTCTTTCAAAAAATTGATGTTAATGAAATTGTAATTGAAAAAAATTATTTTTCACTAAAAAAAAAACGCTCCTGTTTTAAGTTTAGAAAAAAAGTACAAAGAAAAAACATGATTGAGTTATCTAAAACGGTTTTTGAGAAATATGTACCTCAACTTTTCAAATGTAACATTATTAATATAGGAAGGGGTCAACTCTCTTAACTACATTGAGAAATTTCCCAGATAAATTTTATTTATTTAAAATTCCAATATTTAAAAAAAAAAATGATTTCTTTATTATACAGAATGTTTCTAAAATGATAGGCTGGAAAAAATGGCAATTTTTTTTTTGTGCCATAATTATTTGATTATTATTGTGAGAAAATTAATACTTAACTTGTTACTAATTATTAATATAAGAATTAATAAATACAAACACAATTAAGATTTAATCAAATTGAACGTAAAGTGGAGAACATGAAAATAGATGCAAAATTACAACAAAAATTTTCTACCATAAATCAGCTATTTGTTAACCGATTTAAAAAAAGTGAAATGTCATTTTGTTCAAAATCAAGAGCCATAATATTTTAGCAAAATAAATTTTGATAAAACTGATATTTATAGATATATAACGGATTGAAAAATAAAATTGACCGCCATTTTGTAATTTACAAAGGTATTTATTTTCACTAATTTTAAAACTTTATTATCAAGACTCTTACCAAATATTAATGCGATTCGTCTATCTGAAATTGAGATACAAATTTTTATATAAAAATAACAAAATGGCAGTCAGGGAGAGAACGAAGGAGAAATTGACATTTTCCCTTAGGATATATTTTGTTTAGTTTTACAAGTAGAATTCGAAAAAGTATAACCAGCCCACCAGTTTAGAAATATTCTATGCATTATATTATTAAATGTTTATGTCTTTTTTACGAAATGTCTATTGTATTGACAAAATGTCAGAAAAGTTTAAATTTTCTGTCTGGTAGTTTTATATAATTTTACGTAAATATTAACGTAGTTTTCTGAAAAACAGATATAAGATTGATTTAATAGTGTTTGTTGAGAATTATATAAAATTATCTAGTACGGTAGTATATTAGATGTTCCTTATGACATCTAAGTTTAATGGTATTTTATCATTAATATAGCGGTTTTATAAGTCGATTGTCTTTTCTTACTTGCAACTACGATTTTTTTAGTACCTTTTAATAAATTCATTTTGTTTTAAAATTTGAAGTGATTTGTTACAACTTCAATACAAATTAGGTAAATTAAATTATTAAAATTCAATTCAAGATGCAAGAAGAAAGCTGAAATTTATTAGTTTATTAAATAGCTTTTTTAATTTTATTACTCTTTATGATCAAAAGCTGTTCACATTTCATTTGAATGAATTGTTCGTGACAAAAGCATGTACATTAACTTATTGCTTTACTCTCTCCATAAGACCCAAAATTTGTTATGTTTGATACATATAAAATATTTCAGGAGCAAGAGAAAATGATCAGGGCTATTTTTTCTGGGAGTAATCATTTTTACTTCCTTCTCCGAAGTAAAAGAGGCATTGTGATCGCGAAAAATTTCGGTTTTTAGATATTAACGGAAATATCCATTTTGACCATCCTCGAATTCATTTTGACTAGTTTCGGCGTAACGTACGTACATATGTATTCATGTATGTATCTTGCATAACTCAAAAACGATTAGCCGTAGGATGATGAAATTCTAAATTTACGACTATTGTATCATTTAGTTGTGCACCTCCCCTTTTTGATTGCAATCGATTGAACCAAAAGTTTCAAAAGAAGCCCAAAATCCAACAAATTTTGATTATGGAATTAACTGCAATAATAACTCCTCGTTAACAGCTTTTTAACGATATGTTATAAATGGTTCTTATTTTCATTTGTTCCAGAGTTATAGTCAAATAAAAATTTAATTAATGAAATATTTGGATATTAAAAACGGAAGGCATATCGGTTCGAATCCGACTTCATTTTTTTTTTTTAACTTTTTTTTTAATTTAAATATATTGGTTTATTAATAATTATTAACCTCTGAAAAAAATTTACAAAAAATAATCATTCAACAATAATAAAAATGATTAAATATCAGAAGCCATAAAATAAAATTCTATGTACTTTTCATTTTTTTAAAAAATGTTTATATGTAATTTAACAGGCGTAGACGAAAGTCATGTGATGTCTATGTCAGATATTTAATTTTTTATTTAGTAACATTAATTCATAACATAAGCTCAAAGCTAGTGGCGTGGGATTATAAAGTAGAAATTCTTTTGCGTATGAAATATTATCATGATTGACCTGGAATTCAAACCCCTTCTGTGTATTCAGCTTATAAAAAAAGAATTGGAAACTACTTCATTCCTAATTTACTATAGTAAGCCGAGAACAAGATCTTATTCCATTTTAAGATGATTTAGCAATTTTTGGAAGCAATTTATGCCTTGTTATAGGGCGCCTGTAATACCTAATAGACATTTTATTTTGTATGAGACCATCAAAACTTATTACAGGATGAACTTAAAGAGACACTGCTAAAAACTACAGGTTTTTATAAGTGTTTGCGTTTTTGTTTCAAAGATATTCGTGTCGTAATTGAGTCCTATTTGTATTTTCAATTACTCGTACAACTATCAGGGCAAAAATTGTATTTTAAATAATTTACTTTTTGCTCCATAATATTAGTTTTTTTTTCTTTTTTCTTTATCTGTTTAGCTTCCGGAACTACCGTACGGTATTACTTCAGAGGATGAATGAGGATGATGTTTATGAATGTGAATGAAGTGTAGTCTTGTACAATCTCAGGTCGACCACTCCTGAGTAGTTAAATTATTAATTTCATTACAATTGATAATCGCAAATACGTAATAATAGATATACGTGTGCGCGCATGTAAAACTGTTCAGTTTTAAGAATTAATTGTTAATTAACCATTATTTGATACAAAAATGTGAGATTTTTCATTCCTTGTCATATAATACAAATTACAGAAAAGAACTATATCTCTTGATAACTATATGTGCGCGCACAGTGTGTATGTGTGTTAACTGGATTATTATAATTTAGTGTTTTTAGTTAATAGATGAAATAAAATTATTTATTTATAGTGTTTTATTATTTTTATGCCTTTCACTTATTCTTGTTTATTTCTGTATTCATATAATGGTCGTTAGAGTATAAGAAATGTTATCCTAATCGTATTTAGCTAATATATTTATTATAGTAGAATATATTTATTTATTTGACACTTAAAGTTAAGTCACTATAAATTTTGTTTATTAATTAATAAGTTATTTTAAAATTTTATGTAAATATATTCTATTAATAAAAAATAAATTGTTTTATTAGTTTAAGCTGTTAATGGTGCATTATACCATTTACAAGGAAAGACTTTTTTCTATTTTCCTTACATACTATTTCTTCTTTAAGAGGTTGGGAGGAAAAGTGATATTGGTCTAGAGTTAGCAGGTGTCTTGTTACAGAAATATATCTTTCGAGAAGCCTCATTTTGTGTGTGTGTGTGTGTGTGTGTGTGTTTTAAGTCGACGACGATGGCGGTTGTCTTCTCTAATGGTACCGGACCATTGGACCGGATATCCTCTCAATGCAGTATTCCGTTTCACTAGACTTGGTTAGGCCGACTGCCAGTAAGTCTATTCTATACACTTATTGTGGTATTAAGAACGCTGGTGTTTTAGTGAATGAATAAAAAAATTATTTCTTTTTAATTATGGTTTATAATTTTCTTAATAACTTCTTTATTTTTTTTTAATTTCGTACTGAGAGTTAATAAATAAATCTTAATAATGATTTTATAATATGATTTTTATCAATCTTTGTCCATGATTTTTACAGGTGCATTATTTTTTAAGATATTTTATAAAAATAATTTTTTTGCGACGTTTGTTCATAAATATTTTGTTTTTATATTGTATAAATGGCATTATTTTTAATTGTAAATGATTATTACTGTTAATCATTTATCCAAAAAGATTATTGATTAGAAAATAGTCGAGCTGACTTATATTTTTAAGAATATTTAAGGTAGAAGTGTTAAAAGTTCGGGGAGTTGAAATACTGTTCTTTTTTTTTAATTTTAGTATAAATGAATTTTGATACCTTCTCAGTTGTTAAATCAATATATTGATTGACATGCAATGATTCCCATATTTGACACCATTTTACGCCTTCAATAATAATATATTTATCTTAATTTTATCCTAATATGTTTTGTTAATAACATCACTAGATTTTAATAGTTTTAGAAATACGTTAAAATGTACGAATAAAAAAAAATCAGACAATATTGTTTATCATTTCCTAAATTTGTGTATAACTTATGTTCTTATTTTGATCTTTTAAACAAAAACTTTAAATTTTAAATAAAAAAAAAACATTTCAAGTTCTTTAAGGCTTAAGAAGTTTTTTAAATTTCTGGTTTTTAAATTTAGTGATAATTCCAATTACTATCACCCGTGAGAAATTGTTTAAATCGATTTAATTAAAAAAAAGAAATAATAATAATAAATAAAACCAATTCTTGTTTAAAATTATTATTTTTTGATAAGTTAAAATTCAAATAAGTAAAATTACTATTTTTCCAACGTCTAAATAGTTCCTTTGGTCTCCTAATAGGTTGATAATATAATATCCTGTTACTAACATTATTTTATGTATTCGTATATTACTTTCCTGGCGTTATAGCTCTAGTGGTATGTCGTAAGAAGGAAAGTATATGCTAATCAATCAAATAATTGAGTAAAATTTTTTTTTTAATTTCTTGACATTTCATGACCCAGAGATCCAAAAAACAAAATGTTGGGGGGGAAAAATGTTCGTATGTTTGTACATATTTGTGTGTTTGAAGTGTAATAATTTTAGATCGGACAAACCGATTTCTATTAAATTTGGCATAAACACGCGTATACATGTGATAATTTGTTGGTAAAACTTTAGGGTTAACATCTCTAGGAGATCGGATTACCAGTTACTTTGGGGTCAATTTTCTCAAAATTTTGCAAATATAACCCAACTATATATTAAGCTCAATTCATGCGTACATACTTCTTATCATTAAAAAAAATGCCCCAGATTTGATTACTAATTATATTGTAGACTTTTTTAAATTTTTAAGCTTTTACTGTATAAAAATAAATAACGAATACCAGGAAAGTTTAATAACTTCGTAGTCAGCTTTTATATATATATATATATTTATTTAAACGTTAGAATAAATTGTTCTAATTTTTCCACTATAAAATTTTATAATAAAGAAAACAAAACAATACACGTACACAGACATATGTATACATCTTGTACGTATTAATATGTGTTTATGCATTTTTTTAAACCGAAATTTTTCCAGGTGAAATTTCTCACGCTGAGAAAAATAATGATATAACCGGTGGTGATATCAAAATATATACTGCCATATATCTAACTATAGTAGTACTTTTCCTCCGTTACGTATCACAGTAGTAGGGATAATAAAAAGAAACAATCACTGTTATATTACTGGTTAAAATAACGATGAAATATTTTTAACTGCTGCTATACAAGTTTTGTGTACTCGTGTAAATTTTCATTACCGTTTCAAAGTATCCGCGTAACGTGCTCTTCTTGTCAAATAAATTCTTTGTACCAAATTAAATTTTAAGCGGTGTAAGCTATGTTTTCCCTGGAGGAGATAATATACTACTCGTACATCTTATAGCCCTACTTCCAAGGATAGCTAGAACCTGTGACTTGAGATATTAGCTTTAATTTTCAGAAACGTAACAATTTAGAATTCATTACAAATATGTTTTATTAATTTTTTTAAATAAAATTCAATTTTCGTAATTTTTATATTATTGTGGCTTAAAGAAAAAATTTGTTTTGCGAAGGTAATTATTAGTGTTATTATTTGAAAAAAGTACTTCATTTTACTAACGATGAAAATACGACCCGTATGGGCTATTATTTTTCCTGATGTATTTATTGTTAAAAGAATATTAACAGTATTAATTTCTATTTAAACGAACGTATATGAATGTGTTTTTATATACTGCGCATCAGTGTTCTTTTTCTTCTCTGATTTAGATAGATTTCTTAAGAAAGCTACCTATTGTAATGGGTACTATGATTCGACTTTTGGAAAATTTCGATATATCTTCGCGTCTCACATTCTCCAGACCTCTAAACCTGTCAGGTCAAAATTTTATACATACGATTCACTTTCGTGTGGACACGACAATTATCTTAATTTTGCGCCAATCAATTTCAAATTGATACATAAAATATAACAACCCAAAATCTCGTTTGGGTTTTAAACCTGCAAAATCGGACCACAGGGGTGGAAATGTGGGGTTTTTTTTCGAAAAAACAAAATATCACTATAACTTTCTTCTTATTAAGTGAAATATCGAATTCGTTTTAAGTTTCTATTATTCTTTGGTTAAGGGCCTAAAACTTATGTAAGTAAGTTTTTTATATCATCAACCATTGGCCCAGAGGGTTGAAAAAATGGATTTCGAAGACAAAAAAATCATACCTCCCTTAATAAGTACAGTATCGAATCGGTTTAGTGTCGTTAATCCTATAAAC
>JAAAKQ030018338.1:2105-17920 GCA_010016005.3 Zanna intricata
AACAAAACGAAGTCCTTCTAGAGACTCAGTCAGTCCGATGCTCACATAGTAAATTTATTTACAATACAATCTAAACTTTCTACAGAATTGATTATGATCGATAATTCAGTTTTTTATCTAATTTGTTATTGTTATGTCATTCTTCTTCTTTTGTGAAAAAAATTTAATGTAAGGTTACTATTACTGTGTGATATTTTAGCAATGAAAATTCTTTTTTAAGTTTATTATTTTGCACTGATTTTATTGGTTAAACAAAACTCATTTTATTATAATTATTATACTTCATTAACACTAATCGGCGACTAACTGTTCTGAGATTATCAAGAATAATTAGCAAACTATGATATTACAACCTTGAGTGAGTTCAAGAAAGAAAAGGTTTAAATATATCAGAAGAAAATACTTTTTATCATTTCCCTATTGTCATATACATAATATACTGTATCATTAAAATTTTTATTATTTATTGAGATATAGAATGTAAATTTTACAAATTACCATTCCAGGAAATATTTTTTACAAATAAATTCCTTTTTTTCATATATTTCTATTCAATATAATTCATATTACATATAAATTACATTTTTTTGGGACGAATAAATTATTTTTAAAACATAATAAGCAGTAATAATTTGCAAAACAGTTTTTGTAGGAACACTATCATAACTTTAAATTCTCAATCCGTTTAATAAACATCACGACGAGATGTATCACCGAACGAAACACACTACAGAATAACTTTCTATTTAAAATATTTCCTGTCACCTTTTACAAGCCTTCACAACTTAACGGTCATCACGAACTCATTTACATAAATCACAAAACTTCATAAACCTTGTGTAACAGTACACAAAGTACTCGATTGTATATTATAAATGTCACGTTTGAAATTATGAATAAATTTTGATATTTTCAAAGATAAAGGAAAAAATTAATTTTTAGTTATTAAAAAAATAAGGGGAAAAAAGAATAAAGAATAATTACAGAGAAAATTTTTAAAAGATAAGGTAAATCATTCTTATCCAACAAATAACAAAAATTGTACAGCGTAGCAATTAGAAAACTAATTAAATACTTTGAATAAGCTTCAAAACTTCCATTCTATTATCAACTTATTTCTGGTTATTGGAATTTCTTTATGACACGTCAATGCAATGCTATTTATTAATTGGAATACTTTTAAATTTTCTTTGAAAATTTATATGAGGTTTTCTTAATAAATTTGATAAGTTATTGTGTTTAATTTCTAGAATTCACTCAAAGTTTAAAACGCTATAATTTAGCGTTTATATAAGATAGAAAATATAGATTTTAATTACATTTACGCTAAATTATTTATATTTCATTCATTCTCTTTTGAAAAATGAACTATTTTAATTTTTTTTAAATAGATTGATACTGAGCCATTATTTTATTTTAAAATAAAATATGTAAAAGGAAATAGTATTCTATTACAGAATAACACGATTTAAATCACATTTATCTGATTGCAATGCTGAAAATTAAATATAATATTTTAGATCTGTAATAACACAATTTTCAAAAATAAATCGAAAAAATCTCACTTCAGATATGGGTAAATTTTTTTTTTTTAACCTCCGGAACCACCGTTAAGGTATATCTTCAGAGGATGAGAAGAATGAATTGTAGCGTGTGGGAAAAATGCTGACCGGGTTTCGAACCCGGGACCTCCGGATGAAAGGCCGAGACGCTACCACTCAGCCATGGAGGCCGGCGATACGGGTAATTAAACTAGAAATAGAATATCGTAAATGATTAAGACAGAAATCTGAAATTTAATTATTAAATTCAAATATAAGATATTTAATTGATACATTTTTAATTATAAAAATAATCACGAAATTTTGAAAAGTTATCTTAATTTCACTAGACCTACCTGAAAAATTGTTCATTCATAAGAAAAGTCTTGCTCATAGAGTCTTGTTCACAGCTACCAGTTTCATACGATTACAAATAATGGTCCAAGAAGACAATTTTAATTAAAAGTTATTTTATGCCAGATAACATTGAGTAGAGCTGGAAAAATGAAACATTAGAATTAACTGATTATTTTTTTCAGGATAACAGACTCAACATTATTTACATGTTTACAGAGTAAACATTATTTACAATTTTTTTTTTTTTTGTTTTTTCACTACTTCCTTGATATTTAAACAATTTTAAATTCTCTATAAGATTATTAAAAATTATTAAAATTACCCAACATATGTTTTAAACTAATGAAAGCTTAAAATATGCAACTTATTATATACATCTGTTAGGGAACTTCTGTTTCGTTTAAATCCTATAATCGAAAATTATCCACAGCATTTTTTCTGAGAAAAGTTGTGATTAACTGCATCCTCAACCAATCCAATCAGAACTTCCTACTCATCCTGATGAGCAGGGAGTTCTATAACCTACCAAAATAATATAATAAAGAGCAATAAATAAAAATTCAGATTTATTTTTAACAGATCTCACTAATGGAACAGCGGAATCATTTTAATTATACTGTATTTCACGTGAAACTCAAAAAAATACATTGACAAATGTTCTATACATTAAAAAAATTATAAATAGGGTCGTCCCTGAACATGCATCACTCAAAAACTACTGGAAAGATTTTAATAAAACTTTGCAGATTAGTACCTTGGTACTAATTATTTTGGCTTGGTCATTATTTTCAATTAGAATTATCACGATATTCTTAATCAAAAATAAGATATTAAAGATCTTATGGTGTAGCGGGTCGGAGCTTCCCGATGATGGCATAAGGGACTGTCAAAGTGTGTGAGGGAGTGGAGGAGTGAAGGACATGCGAAAGGCATGTCCGGATCCTGGTAGGATCGGGCAGGAAAACGCAAAACCCAAGAGGAGAGTCATTTCGACTTTCCAGACGGAAAGGTAGAAATGTTCCACTGATCCAAGGGAGACCCTGTCGGGAGGTCTCCGGTGGGAAACGATAAAGAATGCGGCAAGCTGTCGCCACAGCACTCGGGATGACTGAAGAAATGCCTAAAGGCAAGTCCGGTTTCCCCTGCCATATTTATGGAGCGTGCTTAAATGACATTCCTCCTCCTCATTGTAGATATTAAAGATATTTATTAAAGAAAAAAAAATAATCCTTTTACTTCATGTTCTCTGATCTCTGTAGTAGAAAATCTCTGAGTCCGGGAATATATAATAATTATTTAACCTAATCTTTAAAATATTTAATATTTTAAATATTATTAAAATATATATTATTAATATAAATTATTTAAATATATTTTATTAGACTTTTATTATAAGAATTAAAAGTATTTCGGTCCTTTGAAACAGTTATCCGTGATTCTTGGTTATTTGCTGACCAAGAGCGTTCGTTTACAGTGCTCGTCTACAGGAGGAGCGAACGAGAGAAACGTTGTAAAATCAAAAGTTTTTTAAGCTTTAATTGTTACATATCAGTATTATTCTCACAACCATGAGAATAACGAGCAAAGCGGGGGTCCCTGGATAGATGGGAAGTTAACCAACTAGTATAAAATTAAAATAATACAAATTCGAAAAAAAAAAAATTATATTGCCTTAGTTCGCACTCAGAAATAGTGTGATTTATAGTCGCGTCGGCTCTTTGTAACCATACTTCAAATATACCTTCATACTTTTTTTTTGTTCTTCAACAAGTATATTTACAATAGGCTCCTTAAGTGGAACCATAGGTAAATCGTTTATATAATAATGAGCATATGATAGGGGCTTCTTAACTCCCCCATAAATCAATCCACAACAGCCGGCCTCCTTGGCGCGAGTGGTAGCGTCTCGGCATTTCATCCGGAGGTCCCGGGTTCAAATCCCGGTTAGCCATGGCATTTTTCACACACGCTACAATTCATTCATCTCATCCTCTGAAGAATATACCTTAACGGTGGTTCCGGAGATAAAAAAAAAGAAATAAAAAAGGTCAATCCATAACAAAAGTTATCAGTAAGCAATGGTGTTCATCAGTAAAGCAAGTGTTCAGTAAGCAAGTTCATCAGTAAAGAATATCCGCCAACACTTCATAGTAAAAATTAATATAATTAAAAAATATAATAAAAAATGAAGTTTAACAAACCATGCTAATAAAAAAAAAATTACTTCTTTGTACGAAGGAAAAGAAGTATTGTGATCGCGAAAAATTTCGGTTTGCAGATTTCAACGTAACTATCCATTTGACCATCCCTGAATCCATTTTGACTAGTTTCGGTGTGACGTCTGTATGTATGTACGTATCTCATCTAAGTCAAAAACTATTAGCCGTAGAATGTTGAAATTTTGGATTAAGGACTGTTGTAACATCTAGTTGTGCACCTCCCTTTTGATTGCATTCTACTTGACCAAAAACATACAAAAGAAGCAGAAATCCAAAAAAATTTAGTATTTGGACTTTTTTAATTGCAGTAATAAGCACTCCTTGAGAGATTTTCAACGATCATAAGTGTTACTTACTTTCATTGGTTCCAGAGTTATGGCCAAATAAAATTTTAATTAATGAAATATTTGGATCTTACAAGGGAAGATCGATATTTTTTAAATTTCACTTTCTTAAGTCACTGATAAATTAAGGGTTAGTAAATTGTTTTACCAACTTTATTTTCAATGATTGTTTTTAATTTTACACCTATATCAAAATTCTAAATTTTAAAAATATAACTGAGAGGTTCTTTTTTACTATCCTACTTTATATATATATATATATATATATATATATATATCTATATACATATATTTTGTTAAAGAGCAGGCAACAACAGTTATTATCGTTAGCCAGGTTTCAAATCCCGGTCAGGCATGGCATTTTGCACACGCTGCAAAATTGCCATTTCATCTCATTCTCTGAAGAATACATAACGGTGGGTGAAAGTTGGTACTGTATGAAAAGATGCTATGCCTGACTGGGATTCGAACCCGGGACCTTTGCACGAAATACCAAGAGGTTATCTAGTCAGCCACAACGGTAAGCATTATTTATTTGAATAGATTTCTTCAAATTTTATTTTAATTTTTGCAATCGATTCTTTTATTGTAGGTTAAAAATAAAAAAAAATTTTTTTTTAAATAATCATTGTTATAAAATAATAAATTACCTGATTAACTATTGATTTATTTTCAGAGACTTTAATCTGTCTTACCAATTAAAAAATAGTAATTTTTTTGTTTATAGTAACTGTGTAACAATGGATATGAGTATTATTCCTACATTTATTTCATTTCCTTTTTTTTTAAATGAAGATTTAATAAACAAAAATAATTTTAAAATATGTTTTCCCTTAAATTTTCAAATTTTAGATTCTCTAAATTAAAAATATATGTAATGAAAAAAAAAAAGAACGGATAAAGATTTAGAGGTAGAAAAATATAAAAAGATTCAGTAATTATTTTCTGTAAGATGTAGTAGAAAATAAAACTCAATTTCATAATCTTAGGTTTCTTTTGTAGAAAAGATGACAGAAAAACAAGATTAGAAAAATTTTCTTTAAATCTAACTAAAAGTATAATCATCAACGTATATTTTTAACCAGATAAATAAAAGAAATATCTAAAATCCTTTTTTAAACTCTTGCTTTACAATGCTGCGAGATCCTAACCCAATATTTTTCAATGCTTATTGCGCAAACTCTAATTAAAAACATTGAAATATTTTCTTACAAAGAGTTAAGTTTGGAAGAATGGAAGGGAAAAGCATTTCGGAAATATATAAGATATTTTAGAAGATTTAATAGTAACATTTTAATACAGTAATTATATTTAAAAAAATTAATCTTTTATTTAGTAATCTTTGAATTGGCCATGTTTTTTTTTTTAAATTCGTGCAACTTTTAATCAACTGGTGGAATATGATGTGTGATTTTTTAAAGCTTACATTACTGAAAAAAAGAATCTTTGCTGAATCAATGATTCTTAAAGGACAACTAACTTTTCTTTTATGAACAAAAACTTAATCTTTTATGAAATATGATGACGAATTCGTTGTTAAGAATTGATTTAGTGAATCTACATATATACTTTTAACAGTTCATCTTGTCAAGTTCATTTCATCTGACGGAATTGAATCAATACCATTCATTTTTACTTGTTTGATTAGATTAAAAAACTTTTACGCTTTAGTAGTTCAAATGTAAATCTCATGCATTGTCTTTTCCACATATAGAGGTATACTGTACGTTTATTTACTTTTTGGTATACCGAAATGAAACGACTAGCACTAGATAGGGAATCTTGGAGAGCTGCATCAAACCAGTCAAATGACTGAAGACAAAAAATAAAATTTACTTTTTCTGAATTTCTTCCAGATTTCTCCTTTTGCAGTTTCATTGACACTCTGAAACAAATACTTTATTATGTTGAATAGACAGTCAGAAATTCCTATGTCTGTTTTTCTGTTAGTTTAATAGAAATTAAAGAGACGGTTTTTTAGAGAGCAAACTGAAAAATGCCTTTACACGTATAAGCTGTACGTATAGAAAAAATCATTCGATTTCAAGCCGATCAAGAAATCAAATACAATATATGCTATTATTCAATATAATAATAATAATAATAAAATATTAAATAAAAAATTCAATATTTTCTATAATAATATTCAATAAAAAATTGATTCTTTTTTCTAAAAAGGTTGATTTTAATGCCTAACAATAGTTAAAGTATAATTCCGATATCGAGCAATGCAATTAGACAATCCAGTTAAAGTTTCCAAGATACTAGACATAATATTACGTCAAGAAAGTGATCTTCTCACTATTTTATACACCAACATTCCCCCCTCCAAAAATAATATAGACTGATCAAGAAACTTCAATCATTCTTTTTAATACTAATCATAATTACCCATTAATAATTTAACAAAAAAAAAAAACCAATGTTCTTATTGTATAAGAAGTGAGATAAATGAAATATATCGATAAATATACAAATTTAAATATCATATCTAAAAACCTTATTAAAAAAATATTAACTTTGATGTAAACAGTTTTAAGCGTATGTTTTAAAACAGGAAAGACCATTAACAAGAAACCTTTTAAAGTAAATTATAGATTTTAAAAATAAATTACAAATTTTACCCTAGAGTTTGTTGGCCCTTTTTTTTTTTTGCCCCCGGGACCATCATTAAATATTTCATTAAAAGATGGAGATGAATGATTTGTAGCGTGTGTGAAAATTCCATGTCTGACCGGGAGATTCGAACCCGGGACTTCTGGATGAAAGGTCGAGATGTTAACATTTGCGCCACGGAAGCCGGCTTTGTATATTACTTATGAATAAGGTATTAAATTTAGAAGGGTAGATTTCTATTTATCAAAATCATCAATTGTTAATTTTTTTCTTTTTTCTTCTTACTAAAATTATCCTGAACAAAAAATATAAATAGATTTATTAAAAAGTTATTAAATTACAATATATAGAATAATTAAAGAAAGCCTAAACAATTTTTTTTTTTAAATCATACTGAGTCAGATATCAAGAAGGATTAGATACGAAAATTTGACTTGAGCGTTTGTAAATCCAATTATGGCGCTTAGAACGCGTAGGCCGTATAAACTACCCAGACCGACCTCCAACAATTTTTTTCTAGTTCGATATCTTGACAATAATGTATTAATTTTCATTGAAAATTTTTATATACTATTTATATAAATTCCTGAACTCCAAAATATGTTTGAAATGCTACTCCCAATAAAAAATAATAAGTTTTGTTAAGTGATTCAAACTTTAGTTAAAAAAGAATTAAAAGCTGGTAAACAAAAAACCAAAACGTTTCTTTTACAGAGGTTCAACCAAATACAATTTTTGTAGTAACCAGAAATTTCAAATAATTGTTTTAAAGTTCAAAGATTGTTGTAAATCAACATTTAATTCTACCGTTTGTAGACATGGATTTTTGAATATCAGTCATCAGCATTGGTAAATTTTCGAATGACCTATTCTAAGCAAACTACATTAAATCATTCAATACAAAAATTAAGAGTTTTAAGGTTTTAACATATTATACTAATAAAATAACAAACAGTGAAAGCTATATAAAGATGACTGTTTGCCGCTGTTTCTTAGATTTCGTTACATGAGAGTTTAAATTCATTCAAATTAATTGGTTACCCCGATTCAATTTATATCAAAGTCCAACGTTTTATAAGAACTGAAAAATTAAAAATCTTTTAAATTTTAAATCGATTTGGTGCAATAAATTTTTATCACGGGAATAATATTCACTTTATCTTTGATCTGGTCCTAATAGCCGAAAGGAAACGATCTAGTAAAACTATGTATAATTCCTAGTTTTTAATTCATTTTTCTAACTTTAATTCAACTTATTACTTTTGTTTTTCCACAGGGTTTAATCTACAATTACTATATTTACACTGTTTAATTTCCTGTAGCTTCTGCCTGAAAGCGTTAATAGCAAAGATGAAGACCCCTCCTCAACAGAAAGCGTTTTGTGTTTTGTAGTTTGCAAAGTGTGAATCAGTAATTACCGTTCAACGTGCGTTCCGTTTGAAGTTCCGTTGTGATCCCCCTTGTGAAAATAACATTCGTAGATGAAATTGAAACCACTGGCTATATTTGTAAAGAGAAGACTACAAGGCGACCGAGTGTGTCCGAGGACAATATTGAACGTGAAATAGAGGTTTGTGTGCATGTCCTAGGAAATCCGTTAGGAAGGCTAGCCGCAAATTAGCTATTCCAGTGACATCTGTGTGGATAGTTTTAAGAAAACGCTTTCAGTTGTTACAAGCTCTAAAGTCTACAGATTATAGTTTAGGTGCTATCTTTGTAAATGAAATGATGCACCGTGTCACTGAAGACTTTTTTTTATTGTGTCGTATTCAGCGACGAATTGACATTTCATGTTAACTGAAAATTAAACACTCATAATGTGTGTATCTTGGAACAGAAAATCTTCACGAAATATTGCAGTGTGAACGAGATTTTCCTAAGCTAAACATTTTATGTGTCATATACAGACGGCAAGTTTACGGGCGATTCTTTTTCACCGAAGCAAGTGTGTCGGGATGAAATACCTTATATGCTACAATTATGGCTCTTTATTTAACTGCAATCCTAACCACAGAACTTCATTCGGTGACAATATGGTATGCTTCTTCATTGGCATAACACTGTTCGTGATTGGTTGAATGTAATTCTTTCCAACCGCTGGATCGGTCGCCGGGGACCAGATGACAGGATTTGTTTGCCGTGGCCTCCACGTTTGCCCAATTTGACCCGTTGCGATTTTTTTTGGAAGTTTATAAAAAAAATCAAGTGCATGCGCCATCATTATCCGCTGATCTATCCACTTGAGACACACGATTGAAGGAGCTGTCGTATTAAGTACTCCAGATTTGCTTATTTAATTCCCCAAACTTGCTGATTAAAGAGTGGGATGAACTCTCCTATCGGCTGGACCTGTGGCGTGTGACGAATGATTTATATTGAAGAGTTACAGGAAAAACTGTTTGAATTACATGAAATAAATTAATTAATGAAAGTATTATAAAATAGGCTTATTAATTTAGCAAATAATAACTAGTTAAACAAAGAAACAACGAAACAAATCAAAGAACCAACAAAAGTAAGTTCCGAAAAAATGAAGAATTTTTACTGTGCAAAACACCCTAAGGAAAACTGATTCACCAGTCCTAGCTGATTCAATTCAAATTTCGGTGAAAATACAGATATAATATAACGTATATACGTTACGACACTTAAGGCGCCTTATGTCCTCGTTGTACCCAGGAGGTTAACCACAACCAGTTCATAGGTCTGTTTAGTTTATTTTTTGAAATTAAAAAATAAAAATTCATAGTAATAGTCTTAACGTTTAAAATTATTTTTTAAAATGAATTGATTGAAAATTAATTGTTAAAATGTTGATAGAAATACTAATTTTATCCTAAATGGAATATTATCAAATCAATAGAGTAATTTTAGTGAAGTAAAATTCAAGGATAGAAACGGGATGAAAGCGGATGATGAGATGAATATTTCCTTGTCTGTTTGCCGAGCAAAAGGAAGATAAACACAACCGATATTAAAACTTGTTTGCTTGCCTCTGCAAACAGGACAGACTAACGTAAGAACTGCGAAGCTTGTTCTGCCCGTCTCTCGGTTCTGTTTACCCTTTTGGAATGCTGAATATCGTTCTCTACATATAAGTATCTACATATTATAATAGATTCACCGAAAACGAAACGAATTCAAATCTGGTTTTTTTTTTCGTTTAGTTTTTTCTTTCAATTAATTAATTAATTGTATAACCAGGTTTAACGAATAAATTAAATAAACCAGAAAAATTATTAATTTAAGAACCACTGACTGTTTCATTATAAAATAATCATTCTTTTTCCACTTTAAACTTTAAAAATTTTCGATTAGTGCGACACAATAATGTCTCGTTAACATAATCTGCCTGAAGTAGTAGAAACGTTCGATAAAGAGATAGCATACCTATAAAAGAAAAGGATGGATTTAAATAAATAGTACTAAGTTAAATAGATGACATGTTTGTAATACATATAAATTTCAATTCTACCTTTCATTGAAAGTTATAATAAATTTTTTCTTGGTAGAGTTTACATGAATAACGTAAATCCATTTAAATCCAATGCTATTTATATTACGTTGACTAAACATCTCAAGGCCAGAATATTGATTTTTAAACGCGTTTAAACAAAAACATTTTCACTTTTATACTCATATGTTTATAGAATTATGTACTTAAGACTATGACTGACACCCGTTTACTATCAACTTAAAATTTTTAATTAATTTTTCTGTAAAATTTTATTGTATCAAAAAAAACATACTGTAGGTTATAAATATTTATCAATAATTTTCGGAAGCGAATAAACGTGTATATTATTAGTTATCGGAAAAAATCAATTCTTTCCTGTTATTCAGAAAGTATAAAATTCTCATGAATTAATAATAATAAAAATGATAACTTTATTTACAACTGCATTAAATAATTTTCTCGGAAAAATCCAAATAAATTATGTAAAATTTATTTATTTATGTACAATTTAAGTACAATCAGACATTTTTTTTTAGTTAATTATTTCAGTAGGAAATTAATTTAAAGTAAGGTTGTTTCTGCTAAAGTATTTTAACCCACCGGGTTGGTCTAGTGGTTAACGCGACATCGCAAATCAGCTGATTTCGAAGTCGAGAGTTCTTCTCAAATCTATACAGAATTATATATACCATTCAAATGGTACATAATTCAAGTAAAAGGAATTCATATTCCAATTATAAGAACTAGACACAAAAAATAAAATTGTTATCTAATCAAAATGTGTAAATTTTAATTTCTTGGCTATAAATTTATGCTTTCTACAGAAGGATAGTTTTAAAGGAAAAGTAAATTCATGTGGAAAAATTTTGAGGATCGTGGTTTTTACAAATTTCGACCTTTAAAGATCCCCTTAGTGCCAACTTATCAAATGGTGCCAACTTATTGAAGTAGTGAAGTAATTTAATTACTAAAATAAATAATGGTTTAACCTCAAAAATAGGTGCTGAATGAGTCCCGTACTTGAAATATAAATTTTTCGAAGTTTAATTTTTAAGACTGAAAATCCTTTGAGTTTCAAGATTGAAAATTCACTGATTTCCAATCTTAATATATTATTAATGTACATTAGAAATATTGTACATGTATTAACGTAGATAACATAAAAATTTGTAATATTGGGGGTCCCCATGGGCTGCTACTGAATAATTAAAAAATCTTTTTTTGAATTTGTTATAATTATCGTAACTTCATCTGACTTTTGGGATTTGGGTTTCAATTAAACACACATCTCAGGAACGGTCGACCTATTCATTTTTTCATTAACACATTATTTTTATTCATCCTCTGAAGTAATACCTTACCGGGGTCCGGAGGCTGAACAGAAAAAGGAAAAAAATGGAGAATAGTAGGATTGATACAAATCACATGGAAGGAAATTAAAAATATTTCTAAAAACATATTTAGCTACGTCAACCCTAAAGAGAATGGCGATTATAATGTGTTTTCAAAACTAGTTTCAAAAGCGGTTAACTGGTGCATAACGTCTTAAAACACTATTCAACTGAGAACCACTAAAAAAGTAAAATTTAACAAATAAAAAAAAAAAAAAAAAAAAGACTGAATACCGGTGTATTTTTTATGGTTGGGTTTTAACTAACTACACATCTCAGAATTGGTCGACCTGATTCTGTTCCAGACTACATGTTGACAGGTAGATTTACACATAAATTGCACTACATCTGCAGCTAAGTAAGACTTGGCAAGAGGGTAGTCAATCGTCTTGCCAAGCCTGACTCGGGAAAATTACGTATTACTTTGGTAATTCTTTTCGTTAAAAAATACTTTATAAATATTATTTATTTTTTATTTATAAAAAAAACTTACATTAGAACTACCAGAGGAACCCTACAAAATAAAAAAAGAGTCATCGAAATTGCAGATATTGACATTGATTTGATGATATGTAAAGAGTTAAATAAGTTCTTTAGAAGGGTTGAATTAATAATCTCTTTCAGCATAAATAGATTGAAAAATTAGTATTTACATTTTCGTTCGTTTTACAAGAATGTTTTATAGATAAAAAATCGTTTTATATGAGATTTTATTTACACTAATAAAAAAAAAAAAACTAAAATAAAAATTTATACGAAAGAGATAGGTCGTTTATATTCCTTATAATATGGTCTTAAAATTTATAACTATTTAACAGAAAAAAAGTAATTTAGTTTATTAATAAATACAATTATAAAATCTTTATTACTTTTTTTTTTTATAATTACGTATCACAAATATAAGGTAATTATAAATAAATAAATATTATGAAGGTAAAAATAAGGTCTGTTATTATTTATTTATTAAAAAAACTAATTGCTTCTTATTATCGAAGTTTAGTGATTGTAATACAAATTCAGTTGTAAGAGAAAATCAAATACTAAACTTATAAAAAAAAAAAACAATATATCTTCTACACAAAACTTACATTTTAAGGCCCTATGTATATTTTAAGGCCTTTTTACATATTTTTATTACAAAAATAAAATTTCAGTTTTAAATCTTATATCAATTTTTCAATTGTATCTAAAACCTTTAAATCTGGCAGACGAAATTTCAGTTGATTAATAATAAATTTATTACCTTGAAAACCACCTGAAGATCTGAAAATAAGTTTTTTTAATTTCTTCATATTTTGTGGTATTAAAGAAAAACATTTTGTTAATCTTATTGGCGTGTAAAAAAGATCCAGAACTACCATATTTTTACACCCAACAATAACATTTATGAGCCCGTTTTCAGTTATTTTAACGCAACCCGCTAAACCAAGATGTTGAAGTTCTGAACAGTTACTTCCGATAGACTCAAGTACGACATCATCAATCGTATCACATTGACCTATAATAATTTTCAACATTCTTTTGATCCATTTTTGAGTAAATAAAAGTATCCATGAATTACTATTTACGTTTAACGCCATCGTTAAATCGAGTGATGTTAGAGAATTATAATTAAAAATATTGTTCAAACCGGAACCGGTAATTCTCATTGCGTATTTTAAATGAAGCGTTTTCAAATTTTTACAATCCTTTAAAATATAAGTAGTATTATTGCTTAAAAATGGACCATGTATTTTTAAAACTTTTAATTGTGATTTTAAACAACTACAAACCGTTTCTACAAATTTATCCGTAAATTGTTCTCCTTGAGTTTGTAATATTTTTATTTCTTCCAATTTTTTACAAGATTTTATAATCATACATGCTTCTTGTTCTTTTAATGCGATACTAATATTAACTAATGTTAATTTTAGTAAATTTGGTAAAACGTTACCCAAAGTATATAAAAACAATCTATCAAAACTATCACTTATAATTGTATTTTTAAGAATTAATTTTTCTATTTCAGGACATTCTTGTAGAGATTTTATTAATATCCATGAGCTAATTGTTTTACAATCGATTGAGCCATTACATTTTATTATTTTAAGAACTTTTAATTTTTTATTCAATCTTGAAATAAAATTAAAAATTTCATGCAAATCTCGCCGTTCTAATATAATTAAATAATTTAAAAAAGGTGCACTTTTTAACATTTCAAAAATTTCTTTACTCGTTTTCGACGAACCTTCTATAACGAATTTTCGATTAAGAAGTGGATCATTTGATATTCTCAACCAATTCTTGCATACTCGTGATATTACATTTTTTTGTTCTTCATAACTAAAATATGAAAATATTTTAAATAACAATTCTGTTGGAAAATTTTCAAATCGAATCCTGTTTGAATCAGCATTTATAATATAATTATTCGAAGTTTCCATTTTCATTGTTATATTTCCGTCATTTGTTTAACATTATATAAGGTTAATCTTTAAAGAAAAAAAAGAAAAAAGAATTCCATTAGATATTTTATTGTTATTAGTGTAGTAAAAAAAAAAGCACAATAATAAACTAAAAACCTTATTAAAAATATATTAACTTTGATGTAAATAGTTTTAAGCGAATGTTTTATAACAGGAAAGACCATTAACAAGAAACCTTTTAAAATAAATTACAAATTTTACCCTAGAGTTTGTTGGGAGGGAATCTTTTTTTTAACCTCCGGGACCATCGTTAGGTATTTCATCAGATGATGTAAATGAATTATTTGTAGCGTGTGAAAATGACCGGGATCTCCGGATGAAAGGCCGAGACGCTACCACTCGCGCCACGGAGGCCAGACTGCTGGGAGGAACCTAGTTTTTCTCATTGTCATAACAACCATTATCAATTTAAAACGTTACATTTACGACAATACATTATAAAAATGGTCGAACAAGCACAACTGTAAGACTGTGCTTGTGCTTGTGTCTGTGTAAGACTCTGTGCAGAGATAAGTGATTGCATTAAATGCATTGCTACTCTTCTTGTGTGATGGAATAAGTGAAACAATTTATAAAAGAGTACATGCATTCCAGAAACTCTCTTTTTCTGTTTTAGCTTCCGGAACTACCGCAAGGTATTACTTCAGAGGATGAATGAGGATGATATGAATGTGAATGAAGTGTAGTCTTGTACAATATCAGGTCGACCACTCCTGAGAAGTGTGGTTAATTGAAACCCAACTACAAAAGATCACCGGTATCCACGAACTAGTATTCAAATTCGTATAAAAGTAACTACCTTTACTAAGATTTGAACCATAGAACGTTTCGAAATCAGCTGATTTGCGATGTCGCGTTAACTAGACCAGCCTGGTGGGCGCATTCTGGAAACTAGATATTCCTAGCTCTTCCCTCCCTCTCAGTAGTAACTATAAGAAATTCAAAAGTAATTTTCATTTACTAACCGTTTTTTATAATACAATACAAAACAAATTATCAGAAAAAACATTTACCCATCAAAAATTTCAAGCAACTTTACATCTAATATCGTGAAAAGGATGGTATTTATGAAAACATTAATAGAAATGGCATTTCTGTTGAATTTTATATTATTTTAAACTAAGCCCAAAATATTTATCATTC
Source organism: Zanna intricata (assembly GCA_010016005.3). NCBI lineage: Eukaryota > Metazoa > Arthropoda > Insecta > Hemiptera > Fulgoridae > Zanna > Zanna intricata. Next base: position 17,639 of record JAAAKQ030018338.1, read on the forward strand.
GTAATTTTTACCTGTTACACTGAAATATAAAAATCATCTGTAGATGATTTATAAAAACAGGAAATGTTTTCAAGATCCAAAAATATAACGATAAATTTCCGGTTTGTTTTTTACTTGAGAAATTTATATTTCTTATGCTGAAAATAGATTTTACTATTCTAATAACGCTCTTGAAATAAGAAAGAAATTTCAGAAATATTTTCTTGGAATAATGAGAATTAAATGGTATTTCTTTTTTTTTACCTCCGGAACCACCGTTAGGTATTACATTAGAGGATGAAG
>JAAAKQ030018360.1:4719-17918 GCA_010016005.3 Zanna intricata
AAATTACTGTTTTAATAGCAATAGAATAATTTTTCAAATAAACAATTTCTGTTTGAAAAAGGAATATTTATTGAACTATTCTCTGAATTAACATTTCTTGTGCAGGGATTTCTTAATAAACGGTGAGCAGAGGAAATGCATTTTTTTCACTACTGAATAACTTAGGTTCTTTAAATCATAGAAAAAACCTTTTATATTAAAGAAAAATTTGTTTATTGCATTTTTGAAATCAACTTAATTAGGTTGGAAAATAATGTCACAAGATGATGTTCTTGCCAGACATAAATTTATTGCCTCTCTTCAAAGCTCTGCATGGCTTTCTCCAACATTTTCTTTGACACAGCTTTAATTTCTTGACAAATGTAAATTTTCAGTTCTTCGATTCTGTAAAGTTTGTTCGTGTAGACTCTTGACTTCAGGCAGTTTCACAAAAAGAAGTCACAAATTGATAGATCGGAAAAGTGTGGAGGCCAAGAAATATCGCAAATCATGAAATGACATGTCTAGGAAACATCTGTTGAACAACTTCAATTGATGCTTTTGTCGTCTAAGCTGTGGCACCATCCTGTTAGAACCAGATTTCTCTCATGTTCACTTGATATCTTTCCAGTTGTGGATGCACACTGATGTCACTGTTGACTGCAGTTCCCCCCTCTTCAAAAATGTAAGGATCAACAATTCCTAACTTGGAGAAACCACACCATACAGTTACTTTTGAACTGTGGAGAGGTTTTTGATATAGTTCACACATATTCTTCAATGCCCAGTACATTAACATATCAATCTTCTGTACATTAAGATAGTCATCCAGAAGGAAATGGGCTTTGCCACTCACCATTACTAGAGCGTTGGCCTTTTCCATAAGAATGGCATTCATTACGCCACAAAATTCTTTGCATTGCACAAAATCCCTTTCAGTTAGCTGCTGGAGAGTCATTATTTTATATGGGTGAAATATCATTGTAAAAGATGTGATGAAGCAAATGATGAGACATATCCAATGCTACAGCCTGTTGATCAGCTAGCACCCAGTGCTAGCAAACATTTCGGATTGAATGGGGAAGGCCAGGTGGTTTTGTCTTCATCACAGATCCATATTTCTAAACGCCTCAACCCATTGGAGTATGGTGTTTTGATCTGAAACTGCATCTCGATGTTCGACATTAAAATTTTGACAGAAAAGCTGTTTAACTGTGACCACAGAATTATTGTTTCTAAAAAATCTGTTCTACGTTCCAACGCTTCATAGCAACTGAAACCGTATAGGCTGAGCTGTTCACCGGAGGTCACTGAAGATCAATACCCCTCTCGATGCTGAGTACTAGCAGTTTAAAAAGGTGTGTTTCCTCTGCTCCACCTTTATTTCCAAGAAACCATATATGAAATACATTTTGAGAAAGCCTGATAGTGTTTTTAGTAGTGAGAGCGATTTGGAATAAGATTTGTAATTTCCTAAACATGGCATGGAAGTATGTGAAATACTTTATGTATTATTATAATAATATTATACTAAGATTATTATAAATAATCTTAGAAATAATAATCTTATTAGACAGAGTAAATTATAATAATAAAAATAAATTAATTACCTTGTTGTCATGTTGTACAAGTAATCCAGCTATATATTTCACATCAAATAGTTGTTGCCACAACTGTGACTGACAAATTACAGGATTCTCTGTAGTGACCCAAGTTTTATATTTTCCTAATATTTTAACTACTAATTCATTAACTAACAATTCAGTAACACAACTGTAACATAAAGAATACATTATTATCTATATTGTGCATGATAATTATTTATTATGAAAAATTGTACTTTTTTAAGCTCTCATAATTTAATATTTGAATTTAAACAACCATAATTCCATGTATTTTTATATGGATTTCATGTCCAGCAAATATAAACTGACAATCTTCAGCTATTCAATGGTGCAAAATTTAATACCTTCCAGCCACTTGTTATAATAAAAGGCATTAATATAATTTTGGCATTGGTCTCAAAAAATACTTCTCAATTCTTCAAAATGATGGATAATTGCTGCTCATGATCTAACTTTGTCTTATCATAAGATACTTGTAAAAAAAAAAAACAGCTTTAAATCTCAGGAAAAAATGAGACAACTAATCTAAAAAAAAACTGACAACTAATTAAAAATATTACATTTTTACAGCTAATATATTGTAAAACATTATTTTGTTGAAAAAATTACAAAAACAATTCTATTAATCATTTTGAATGGTATTCATTTTCATGATCTTAAAAGAAAAATATTTAAGAAATATCAGAAAAAAAAAAATGAAGTTACATATTTTTTCAAGATAATGGTCCAATGTGTTTTCTAAATGGAGTATTGTGGGATCGTAATACCATGTATATCCTAATATCTAAATTAAATTCAGATTTATTATCTATTTTTCATATTAAAATTTGGAGAAAAATTATGAAAATTGATAAAATTAGTATCTAGATAATGCTCCCAAAGCTAATTCCCAGTCTGCATAGTGAAAAGAGAATAAATGGCTGATAATCTGTTACACATGATGGAGGCGCTGATGTAAAGTAGATATTTCTATTTAATGCCAGAAAATGTTTCAGTTGTCAGGGCATTGGCTGTGCATCAGACTGACAAGTTTTTCCAGGAAGGGATCAAAAGCTAGTTAGAAAACGGAATATGTACATAGAATGGGATTATATTGAAAAAATAAGCATATTACACTACACAAATGCAAATCAAAGTGGGTTTGGGTTTTTGAATTTTATTTTTTGTATAACCTTACCTGATAATTACGTAAAAAATACTACAATATTCAATACAAACAATATTGTTTTGGATACACTTTCCTTTTCAGCTCTATTGTTTGTAGCAGCTATAACTACAATTTCATCCAACTCAGTCAGTTACACCTTATATTCTTCAAAAAAATCCATTTACCCCCTCAACTGGAATATCCTGATTTAACTCTATTAAACTAGATTTACAGTTAATTTAAGATTTAACAATTAACTAAAATTCAATTGTAGCTTTCACATATTTCTAGTTTAGATTTAAAAAAAAAAGTGTAACTGGTTTACTATTTTACATGTTTGAAATATAAATTATTATTTTTTAATCTTTAATCTCAAATGTATTTTAATTTGAGACAATAAACACATTAAAAAATTTACCTTTAATTAATGCAGTTAAATTTTGATTAAAGTTATTTAAATAACTCAAATCAGTAAATTGCTTTAAAAGTCATAATATTTTTCCAGTTTAAACACAAATGTGGATCTTGTAATACGTATGAAAACACACACATGCAATTATATAAATAACCATATATGTGGATTGCATTGTTTCTAATGCAGATATCTGGTAGAAAGAATAATTTTAAAGCATATTAAATTTTACCAAAAATATTTTCAATATACAACTTTTTGTAATCTGATAAAGCATGACTAAAGTTCATAAAAACATAAATATTCTTATCACTTGATCATTAGTTTTCAACAATTTTAAGTGTAAGAATGCGTATGTTTCATATAGTCATTATTTTCTTTTTTCTCCTGTTAAAGCAGTTTCAGAGGGCCTAAATATTTTCCAGTTTGCAAGATCAAAGCACCTTACTACTCTAAACAGCTGTTTACTCTGCCTGTAGTTTGTGCTTTTCATAACTTTGGTATAACTTTATTTGGTTCAAAGAGAATTCAACTGAACAGTATTCAATCTCCTTAACTTACACTCTTTCTTCTCCCACAAACTATTTTAATAAGATAATGTGTTTTTTCACATATAAATAGAAGAACTAACAAGACCATATACAGGATGAATTACTTAAAATATTTTAAAATTTATCAAAATGTATAATACTAAATTGTTTTTAAAAAAGTTTACATTACAACTAAAGTTGCAAGATTTTTAATGTGACACTTAATTAAATAAATATATTGAAATAAATTTTTTTCTACTTTAAATGTCTAAATATGCTTTTTTATGTTTGTCACAATATTTTGAAACTGTTCACTGATATATTTTACATTATAAAAAATAAGTTTAAACAGAAAAATAATGGCAACAAATTAAGGAAATGAAGGTGAAATCTGCTTGACAGAATGCTGACAAAAATTCATTATTTAAATATAAAAATTTCTGAGAAATGCTTGGATATAGATAAACCTAAAAGATAAAAATAAGGATTCTAAATTTTTTTACTACTTACAATGGTACAAGGGCATTGCTAACAATCGTACATACAGATGATAGGATTGATAACAGCTGAAAAGATGGGGATGATGGAACACGTAATTCAGAGCTAATTGTTTGACCAGCTTCTCCCTCCTCTTCTATGCTGACCAAATCCCATTGCTACAACATAAAAACATGATTAATAAAATTTAAAGTATCAATAGTGATTAGATAAAGAATTTTGATATGGAACAAGAAAGCAGATTTCTATATGTTTATGATGATCATAAATAAATTACAGATAAAAGAATTACTAAAAATCCAAAATGCATTTAATAACTGAAAAACGTTTAATAATTATTATATGAGAAAACTTTAGTTAATAATAGACTGTTAAGAGGGTACTAAAACTATTACTGATTTTTTTTTATTATTATAGTTAACTGAATAAAATAAATAAACTTTTTATTTGGTTTTAGTTTTACATTTTTGCATAATAATCATACTTTCATTAATGAAAAAAATTACTCAAACTTTTACATTCATAAAACAATAAAAAAAAAAAAAAAATGATATTTAAGCTTCTTGTTAAATTACTATTCATTTAACAAAGTATGATCTGCAGTTTGACATTTGAAACCAGACTTATTACTGAGCATAGACCTCTCCCCAATATTTCATGTTTCTCTGTCTAAAGTTAATCTATATCAATATATTCCTGCAGCCTCCTTCAAATCATCCTCCCACTGTATGTTCTTCCTACTTTTTTCCTTTTCCATAGAAAGCTTTCCAAAATGTAACTTCTTTTGTCCATCTCCTATCTTCTAACCTTGACAGGTGGCCAGTCCATTTCCATTCCTTTTTCTTAATTACTCTAACCACATCTGCCACTGTAGTGTTTCTTTATCTTTTCACAACAAATTTTGTCTTTCCTTTTTATATCAAGCACGTTTCTCTTCATCGATCATTGAGTAACTCTTGTTATTTGAATAGATTTCTTTGATGTCGGTATTACAGAAATGACTTTCTAGGACAACCATCAATTTTCAACAGATGATGTAACACCCTCACCTTGCATCAAAGTTAGTCACAAAAATCCAAGATCATCCCCAAAAATCAAAGCCAAAAAAATTCAATGTCATATTAAAAATTCAAGGTTATCCAAAAAGAAGGGAATTTCAAAACTTTTTATCTTGGTATCAGTTGGGTATAGCGCAACACCAATAAATCCATTGTGAACTGAATGACAATCTATATTTTTTATCAGGGGTTATGAAGTATGCTTGTGCTTGTGGATGAGTGTTACTGTGAGTGTTGTTTGTTTTCATGTGAGTGAACTAACACCTCCTTCACTATAAGAGGGGTGATGTTTTCAGGTTGAGGTACACAGTTGATGATATTGTATCATACGTGTTTACTTATATGTTATCTGCTGATAATACTTCTTCAAAGCCTAACTGTTTTATATAAATAGCCAGCAAATTTGCGTTATACTATTACAGTAATTCATTCTACTCTAAAAAATTTTCATCATTCATTTGTACTTCCTGTAGTAAATTTTGTGAATTTTGAATGCATTTTAAGTCTGCTTTCAATGTGTTTTTCCAATCCCAAAAGTTCTTAAATGTTTTCCATAGAGCAATACATACCCATGTTCACCAAGTGTATTTTATGATCCATCCTACTATGTCAGAGGCCATTTGAATGCAATTCCTACTGTTTACAGAAGGAGAGATGCACCCCAATTGTTTATGGAACTCCTCCATGGCGTTTCAATTTGAATCATTAAATCCTAAAAGAGGAAGTCATGGAATATACCGACAACAATAGACTTGCCTTTGAATCGGCCTTAAAGTGCCTAATGTGTAACATGAGGTTCACCCTTGCAGGTCTGGTGGGTTAGAGACCATTGCCATATCACGGGACAATATCGTGCAGCACTTTGCGCTAAATGCAACCTGAAAAGGATGAGTATCATCTTCGTATTTATCAAAAAATTTTGCTATGATTTGCATTTTATTGTAAGAGAACTGGGCTACTATGAAAAAAGAATTACTATTATCCTGAACTCAACTGAAAAGTATAATACGTTTTAAAGAATATCAACAAACGTATTTTCTTATGCTTCATCGACATATACCAGTTTATGGCTTCCAGTCTGGATTAGCTGGTAAAACCCTCTCAGCCAAAAAATGTATTCACACTAGAAATTTTTTTTATAATTCAGCTTTCTCTCTGATGACTTGAAAAGAAGTGTATCTGTAAGAGTATACAATTTCATGGGAAACATTGGAGGAGACCTGTCTTCTGCCGAAGATTTTACAGCAGTCTCACAGGGTGGATATATCCAATAACAATTTTGAAATAAACATGCTAGGTGAATTCAGTGACATGTATCTCAATTACAACCTTACCTTGCATCTACTGGGATTTTCTTTCAATGCAATGTTATACAAAAGACAATCTGTACAAACAAAAATCCTGTTCAGTTGATCATGGACTATGATATCTACATGTTCCTAAAAAACTATATCCGTGATGGTACTTCAGTTAGTATTAAAAAACACAGGATACATTGGTGACAACAACTTGTACATTGGTGATGGGTTCTATAGTCTAAATAATTGTATCTCAACGTGAATCTTGTTTCAGAAGGATTCTTTTCTTTCAAAGACCAAAAAGTCGGATGAAATTGGTGCTGTTGGTCTTTGGATTCACATGATCTACATGTAATTATTATGTAGAAAGTGTACCCATCTTGTATGAAAACACAGTACCAAGAAAATCATATAAATAATTTAGTCAAAGACTGTGAAATATTTTAGTATTAGTATTTCTCCAAAACTTTTTATTTTAAATTGGTGCAGATCTTTTTGATGACAGACAGTCTTATTTTGGTCTTTGATGAAGATGACGGAAAAACATGAAACTCTCCAGACCTGCTACGGTATTTGGATTACATTTCATCTGAATCAATCAATAAACTTTTGTAATAACATGAAAAAGGGAATTATGTAAGAGAGAGCATGATGTATTGTTAATGATGACTCAGATGAATATCTCTGCAAAACTGTTAGACATTACATGAATATTATCAGATACAATCAATTGGGAATGCAAGCTTTTTTTGACAGCTTATTAGGCAGATGCGATATCCATAAGAAGAGTGGTAGGGAAAAATGATTGTCACTAATGGATGTTGGGAGGACAAGCCAATCATGAAGGACTGTAAGTGTCTATTTGGATCACTTCTCTCTCTCTCCAATCTTTTCAACAGAAGAAATTTCATCCATTTTATCTACTTCTTTCTCAAGGGAATAGTTGAGGAGAACATTTATTTTAGCATTACTGTTCCATACTTATCAATCACTGAGCGAGTGTTTGAAGCGTATAAAGAATGGATAGTTAGTAATCTCGATCTGAAAAGTCTTTTGAACACAAAATTAAAAAAACTCAAAATTAGAATAACAGAAGAGAAAGAAATGTCACGTCGTTATTGAAAACTGACATTTTTAACAAGAAAGTTTACTGAAAACTGCAAATCAATAAGCATAGAGTAGATTTCATTCGCCAATATTGTAGTCAGAATGAAACATGCGACTTTGCATTTCAGTTACGATTCTTTCATCATTCTGCTGAATGAGAAATTCACCTCTAATATTCAAGAATGTTGTCCATTTCATGTGTGTAGTAATAAAATTCATGTATATTCAATTGTGAGAGTGAATCTATAAGAGGTACATCAAGATACGAGTATGTTGATGTTGTTTATGAAAAAATGGTTTCGAACTGATGCAAGGACACCAAAATTGTCAAATCATTGTTGTTGATCAGTTGGAAAGTTTGTTTCACAAAGTTACATAACAGCAAGACTAATTCCAAGAAACAAGATGCTTATTACATTCTTCAATGGAAAGTGAATGGGGTTAAATTTTCAAATACTATGAATCTGAAAATTTTATCATTGTGTTAAGTAGCATGAAGCAGTACCCAGATGGATCCAGTCACATTCAATATCTTTAATGATGCCTCATCTACAATAATTATTCTACAAAATGGTTATATCAACAATTTTCCCATACAAACTCTGTATAGAACATGAAAAGGGTGTTTATCAAATATGGAGTTTTGTTGGTATTCCTTTTGAATAACATGATACAGAACGAGCTATTTCAAGTTCAGCAATGAAGGTTTCAGACAAAAAATTTAATTGAAAGATGATAGAAAGATGCAAATATTCAATTGATAGTGTGATTATTTGTAATGATAAAGGATAATAAAAAAAATAAAGCCCTGGATAATTATTAGAGTAAAATAATTTTTTTAGTGTTTTTTTACAAAATTGTGGCCAAATTAGTAGACTAAGATCTCGTAAATTGCAAATGCTTTTTTTTAATGAAAAAAAAAAAAAAAATCACTAGAAAATATATGAGCTTTATTTTTTAATACTTACTCCCTTATATTATGCACTCCCTTATTCTTGATGTGCATTGTAAGTTTGTTAATCTATTTTGCAAAATATTTTCATATGGGGTCTTGACTTCATCATGGTACCAAACTTGAATTAGTGTTTCAATAAATTACCTCTTTATTGTACTTTTTTTCTACAGTTTTCGTTTGACTATTGCCCATAGGTTTTCTATTGGTTTCATATCTAGAGTATTACCAAGCCAGGAAAGAAAGATATTTATACACTATTTAAGTCCATGTTTGCGAATCGTGAGGCAACGTGTTATAAACAGTTTAATAATTTAACTCTCTCTTTACTGTTCACTATTAGTTATTTTTCATAATTTAAGGGACCAATATTTTTTTCTGGTATACTTCTTTGGGTCTCCTTTTTTGTTCTGTTCCCAAATTTGAGTGAAAGTAATGTACAAACATCACTAATATTTTAACTGCATGAAAATCAAAAAGATAGAAGAAATAGAAAGATAAAACAGAAAGGAGACAAAATGGTGAAGCAAAAACAGATTAAGATTTAAATATATGAGATATATAAACACAAGTACTAACTTTTCTTTACAAATATATAAATCATGATAAATAACTTACCGGTATTATATTTAATAAATCTTTCAGTCGTTTTGGGGCTAATAATGTTGATGCAATAATATCATCCAACCCAGTCAAAACACGTGTACACCAAACCGTCCAACAGTGATCGGTTTCAGAAGTTAATATATTAGAAGCCTCCTGCCAAATATTTACCTAAACATAATAAATCACACATAAATTTGTTAAGTATACGTCGTAAATAATTTAATAGCTTCTGAAAAATGCATTATCATATTAAACAAACACACACACACACACACACACACACACACACGTATACAGAAATATACTTTTAAAATCATGTATTGCTTCTAAAAATTGTATTACAAAATTAAAGTGCTAATGTTAGTTTAATATTTTTTAGAAGCTACCTTTAATGTTTGCTCTTAATTAATAAAATTATGAAGTTGATTGGATATATTCTAATGAGTATATGTTAAAAATATTTCAATTTGCTTATTGTGGTACATTTTAAAAGAAGCAGCTAAACTTAGAATGAAAAAGAATAAATATTCTATATAATTAAATATATATATATATACTATATAATTAAAAGAATTTGCAAATCTTAATTCAAAATTCTGATTGCAATGAGCAGCTTTTCTTTTGTTAAGATCTTAAAGATTTAAAAAAGTGACATTTTGAAAAGTATTTATAATATTGCTGTAATGATTTAAAAAGGTGCTAAATTAGCTCAAGTGAACACTATGCATTAGTACCTCTTTGCTATTACTCAATCTTTATATGCTCTCTCTTTCAATTACTTCCACAACTCAAACTGTTTTATATTTTGTCACTTCATGGCAAATGTTTATGTAAACAGCTGAACTTAAATCTTCATTAATTTGATTGCATCATCAAGGGTTACAACCTTTTAAAATCAAATATATTCTCAAATAATAAATTAAAAAGTAAGTTAAAAGGAATTAATATATTTAAACTTATATATATATATATATATACATATATTAATTTACTCAAATTCAATTTTTTGTAGTCCATATTTCCTCTCTATGTAAATTTAGTTTAGAATTTAATTATAAAAATAAAATCCAGCCACTCAGTAACTACAGAATAAAAGAGAACGTTCTTACCTTATTTTTTAAAAAAGGCATAGTGCTTTCAGGCCTAGGCCCATAATCAGTAATGCATTTTTTTTTAAAACATTACATATACAAATAAAAAAAATTAAAAATAAAAACCACACATAAAATAAAAAAAAGAAAAAAAAAAAATTAAAATAATGGAATATTTGTTCAGTCAATAATGTGTAGCAATAAATTAATTTATTCAAACCTATCACTGATACTAACTTAAATATAGGGTGTCCCATAATTAACGCAAGATTTGCCGCTATTTTTGCAGTAAATTGTTGGCAACCCTGAAAAAAGGACAATTTGACAGCTGAAAGTTAAGGGTTAGTAAAAATGGGGCATTATACGATACAACAATGTGTTTTCATTATTGAACAATATTTCAAAAACAATGAAGGTCTGGCAGCCGCAGTTCGAAAATTTCGTACAAAATATGGTCAAAATAGTGTTGTCACCTCATCAACTGTGAAAAGATTAATTGGTAAATTCAGGGACACTAGATCAATTGGAGATGCTAAACACACCGGTCATCCAAAAACAAACCGTTCAAATGTTAATATCGAAGCAGTGCGAGAGAGTGTTGGCGAAAACTCAGGAACATCAATTCGGCGTCGTGGACAAGGATTACAAATTTCAAGAAGCTTTCTACAGTGTATACTCACAAAAGATCTGTGTATCCATGCATACAAAATTCAATTAACACAACAACTGATGCCTAATGACCATGGACAGCAAAGAGAGTTCATGGAATGGATTAAACATCAAAAAGTGGATGCTGATTTTTCAAGCAAAATCATCCTAAGCGCTGAAGCACATTTTTACCTTGATGGCTTTGTTAATCGCCAAATTTCTTGTGTTTGGGGTTCAGAGAACCCACATGTGATTGTCCAACAACAGATACACCCAAAACATGTCACTGTTTGGTGCGGATTTTGGCTAGAGGTATCACTGGATCATACTTTTTTGAAAATGAATCAGTAACTGTTACTGGTGCTCGATATTGCGACATGATAACACAGTTCTTTCTGCCAAAATTGGATACTATTGATGTGGCACAAGACGGTGCCACATACCATACAGCCAGTGAAACAATTCAATTACTGCATGAGACATTTCCTGGTCGTGTACTCTCCCGTTTTGGTGATCAGAATTGGCCCCCTAGATCGTGTGATTTAACCCCATTAGATTTCTTCTTATGAGGTTATTTCAAGTCAAAGGTCTATGTCAACAAGCCTACAGCCACCCGTGCATTAAAGATGAAATTAAACGCTGCATCAACAAAATTCAGTCACAATTATGTAGAAATGTCATGAAAAATTTCAATGAAAGAGTGCGTATGTGCCAGCAAAGCCATGGAGGCCATTTGCCTGATGTGTTATTCCATAAATAACCCTATGTACTTTATGATTCAATAAAAAAATAACAATCCAAAGACTAAAAACCGTGTTTTCTATTTAATTCAAATCTTGCGTTAATTTTGGGACACTATATTAACATTTTTTTAAAAGTTACTCAACTAACCTAGTAAGTATTTAGTTAACTAACTAACTACTAACTTATTTAACTAACTTAAGTTAACCATTTAAATATTAACATTATTTTAAAAGTTATTTAAGTTGGTATCAGTGATAGGTTTGAATAACTTAATTTATTGCTGTACATTATTGACAGATAACATTTTAATCTTGACTGAACAAATATTTGTTGTTTTATTTTACTTTTTTCCCTTTTACTTATGGTTTTTATTTTATTTATTTTTTTTTCTTATGTGTATATGTAATGCTTTTAAAAAAAATGTGTCACTGATAATGGGCCTAGGCCTGAAAGTGCTTTGCCTTTTTAAAAAACAATAAGTTAAGAATGTTTTCTCTTATTCTGTACTTGTTGAGTGGCTGGATTTCATTTTGATAATTAAATTCTAAACTATCATATAAATTATAAAACAAACTGATTCACCTAAGTACAGAGATCCACCTTAGTATACATTAAATAAGATGAAACTTACCTCATTTCATATTTTACAAAAACGTTTTCGTGGGGAAACCCACATCCTCAATTGTATTTATTATACTTTAAAATTTTTGTATCAACTACATTTCACAGTTAAATACATCCAAATTTATCAAAATATAACATTTATTTTATTTTTAAAAATTAAATTTTTTAAAAATATAAATTTAGAAGCTAAAAATTAAAAATTACATAAAATATAACAATTTAGTAAAAATTAAATAAATGAATGAATTGAGCAAATGAATAACTAGAATTAAAAGGAACATGTAACTAGGCCAGCCAGTATTACAGTACCGTGTGGATTTTAATTAAATTAATTTGAACATACATACATTATCATTATTTGAAAAAGTGCTGCCATCTATTGCACTCTTTATATATAAATGTACCATCTTCATACTCTGGAGGTTTATCAATTTGAATTTCCTTCTATATTTATATATATATAATTTCTCTAAAATATCTAATCTTTTATTATTAATATTATTATAATATTATTTAATATTATTATTATTAATAAAATAATATGTCTTGATTTCCAATATTTCCAAATTGGTTTGAATATAAGAAAGATTGTTTGTTGTTATTAAGGTAGTCAGAAACATTAGATAAATCCAATTCTCCATTTTTATACTGTCTAACATGTTTAAGAAATTTGGTTTTAAAAGATCTACTAGCTTTTCCTATATAAATGTGGTCACAGTGATTGCATTTTATTTTATGAATTCCACACAAATTGTATAAATTATACACTCCATATGATTACTGTTTTTTAAATATTTTATTGTTATTTGTCTTGTATGCAGGTTTAAATTCTTTTTTATCATAACCTTAGTTATATTTTCAACTATGTTAACAGTATATA
>JAAAKQ030018382.1:3801-17918 GCA_010016005.3 Zanna intricata
GGTGGACTCTGCTCCCTTTTGCAATTTCTGCTGGTGTGTCAAGGGCATTTCATTGGAGCAGAGATAGCCAATATATGTGCTGTGCATTATGTACTGTTACTTGTTACGATTACTTATGACCATGCTAAATGTATAGTAGTGCAGAGAGAAGAACAGAAGTGCAGGATGTGGCAAAGTTATAGTAGTATAGTAATATGAAAAGCAAAATATAAAGCAACTACTGTGTTTTGTGGCTATAATTTTTTAGTGAACATATGGACATTTGATTAAAAGTATTAATAATAAATCCAATGAATTCTATTTACTCAGAACCTCTGCTCTTAATAATATAAATCTCTCTTAATATTAATGCATAATTTTGATTTGAGGTTATGTCCCTTTTGGGAAGATTTGTACAATTATGGAAAAGAAATGAAGGATAAATAGTCAATGCAGAAAATTTAAAGAGCAATGGGGATATCAATATTCCATTACTGAGTCAAATAATAAAGCAATGTGTATAATTTGCAATGAAACAATATTAGTCCTCAAAGAATACAATATAAAATGTCATTATGAGACTAAACATTCTCAGAATTACTTCAAATTTACAGGAGGTCTATGGTTAGAAAAGTATGAATCTTTGAAATGCGGGTTGAAATCCCAGCAATTGTTGTTTAAGAAAGTAAATGATGAACAAGAAGCATTAACTCGTGCTCATCCAATAGTGAAACATGAGAAACCACTTACTGACTGTGATTAAGGATTGCATGATTGCAGTAGTAGAAGTGTGTCAAGAAAAAGATAATTTACTTAAAAATATCAGTTTGTCAGCAAACAATGTAGCTCAAAGAGTATATGATATTGCGGAAAATATATTAACTCAATTGTCTAGTAAAAATCTACACTTACAGTGATCCTTTCTGGTCCTAAATGAGTCACCATTTGTTTCAGTTACTGCTCAGATGTTACTTTTTATTTGAGGGAAAGATAAAAATTATGAAGTATATGAAGAGCTTCATGATGTTCATAGCATTCACGGCACGACCTTGGAGAATATTTTTAAAGGCATTGAAAGGTTGTTCAGAAAAAACAATCTTCGATGGAAAATCTTGAAGTGTATCGCTGCTGATGGTGGCAAAAACATGTGGAAAAAATAAAGGTGTCTGTTCTTGTATTAAAGGCCATAAAATATGACGGTGGTTGAAAATAATTAATCATACATTATACCATTCATCAATAGTTTTTGTGTGGAAAATACTAGGATATGTCAGAAGTTTTAAAGCCAGTCACATCAGCTGTTAATTATATCAAATCACATGTGCTCAATCATCATCAATTTCATGAGTTTATTGAAGAGACTGGAGAAAATTACTTACCATACTATATTGCAGTGCGCTGTCTTCGATGCGGAAAAGTTCTAACACGATTTTTTGAGCTTCGAGCAACAATCAAAATTTTTTTGAATGAAAGGAATTGTCATTATCATAATGATAATGAATTATCATTTTATAATGATAAGTGCATCATTACAGTTGTAATCATTTACATTAATGATCATTTTATGATGAATAAATTGAAGTTATAATTTTATACAGATTTAACTAAACATATGATTTAATTTAAAATATTACATATTAATTTTATTTATTAATATTTATATTCATAGTACTACTTATTTATAATATTACATATTACTTAATTTAAAATTACAAGAAGAAAACCAGCTTCTACTATTTATACACTCACATTAGTCCTTTCAAAAAAAAAAAAAAAATTTTGTTTCAGTTTCAATTGAAAAAAAATGTTTTATACATTTTAACACATACCAAACACTCAGTCAGCAACCTGAGACGACTCCATACAATAGATTTCACAATCTGAGTGATTTAAAAATAAATTTTGAGTCTTGTTTTTCAGATTTTAATGCAATTGCAAACGATATCAAGATTTTTCAAAATCCTTTAATGCAAACATAGAAACACTTGTCCCAAAACTTCAAATGGAAATGACTAATTTGCAGTGTAGTGATATTTTAAAGAAAAATATTTAAATATTTTCATCACTGCTGAAATTTATGCTCTAACACAGCCACTCACACAGTTTGATCTGTTGCATGAATTTGTTTGAGACTTTTTTCTGCTTTCGGCACTAGTTATCATGTGAAAAAAACTCTCCAAAATTAAATATACGAAAAATATTTACAAATCCAAATTAACTGATGAGCATTTGAAGTCACTGCGGATAATTGTATAATTTCCACTATTATACTGGATTCTCAACTGCAAACAATTGTGAGTAGAAAGTTAGAGCTACATAAATCTCATTAATTATAATGTTTAATTTCTTTATGTGAATTACTTATGGATATCACTTATTGAAAGTTTGTAGGATAAATCTCATATCATCAATTACAGTTAAAATGTTCAATTTCATTATATATGTCAGTTATTGTCTTTAAAAACATCCAAGATTATTTTGTATGATTTAATTACATTGTAAATTTTACAGTAGTTTGGAGACCCCCAGTCAACATCATGCATCACAATATAATCACATGTGAATAAGCTGTAAGAATAGACAAACATGTGGTTGTCCAAGCTGAATTGGCACAAATCTAGGTGATGGTTGCGCCTAGCTAGTGCAAGGCTATAATATGCTCTCGTGGAAGGCAGTATATGTACTCTTACAGTATAATAAATTTGGTAAATATACAATATAATCTTTTTTTTATTTTCTAGTAATTTTTTAACTTAACTAATTTTTTTACTATTTATGGAATAATTTTTTATACTTTATTCCAGTACATAAACAAATTCACATGATACATTTTTACAGTATTTTTAGTCTTATAAAAAAAACAAAAAAAAAAAAAAAAAAAAAGATGAAGTATAATTATTACCTTAATATGTGGTATTTTATATGTTTTATCATTCCTAGTTTAACTTGCCCATGGACTATGTATGCAAGGTTCATGGTAGTTTAATTTATAAGCACTTCTGCTTATCCATTTGCTCTAAAATTAAGCACAGGTCTGCTCTAATGGCAGCACATTCTACCAACATTTTCAAGTTGCTAAGTGAAAAAATACCCCTTGAACTTACTTATGCAACCTGTTTACAAGCATATTTTATTGGTGAAAGATAACCTAGCCTGTTTTGGTAAGTTTTGGTCTAAAATTCACACATGTTCAAAATGCATAATTTTACCAAAACAGTGCTCTACTTACCATAAAAACCGTCTGATCTAAATGACAACACGCCATTAGTTTTATAAACAAATGAGATATATATTTGGGCTCCACAGTTGCTACTAGAAAGTCTGTACAGTAGCGACTGAAAAATTTGGTATTTTTTAATCGGATCCGAATTTTCGGACGAAAATCATAAATATCTCAAAACTGCCAGTCCTAACGCTCTGAAAAATTTTTTCGACCCCCCACCCGATACGAAACTCCATCCACTATCAGTGGTATCCGTCGGATGATAATACTTTAAGTGCCCCACGGGGCGACGTTCGGAAATTGAGGAGAGCGTTCGATGGGTTGCCAACGTAATATCTCGGCAAACGCTCGTCACGAACGCCGTATATATCAGCAGGTCGAACGCTAATTTTTTAACGCATCGTATTCTTGATGGAAGGGATTTTGGTTATCCGGAAATTAAATCATTCAGCCCTATGTTTTGATTATTCACCGTAAAACGTACCCATCCGATTTTTCACTAAATATGCTCAAACCTGTGCGCTAGTGCAGTTGTAAAGAATAAACTTATTTAGAGTAAAAAGTAGGAAATAAAAAATGTATTAAAAAACCTTTTAAAAACCACTCATATTAAATGCACTAAAAAATATGTAAAAAAAATTTAAATCACCACTCTTAAACTAAACGCTCTAAAAGGTAAAAAATGATTTTGGGGCGGTATCTTAGTGGGGATTTGAAACAAGTTTTGATGGTGGTACGTAAGAATATGTAGAATTCAAGCTTCAAATTAAAAATTTGATATTTTTGCCAATTTTTTCTTGTAAGTGATAAATGGCCTAAAGAGCGGGGGTGAAACATCCCAATCAAATTTAAAAAAACATATTGCAGTGCATCCGAGAATAATAATCACCTGAAAAGATTTTTGGCTTTCCATACTGTCAAGCAGTTGGGAACGAATCCCATTTCACTACTGACATGGATAATTATTATCACTTCTCCTTTTGAAATTGACATAGCAAAACACTAAGGCGCATTTGAAAATTGCCAACATTTCTGTTGGTAATGAGAACTTAGGCTATAAGTCTCATCGACATAGACAATTGGTCTTCTTTCAACTCGATCTATGTCTTTTTAAACTTTATTCAAATACAGAAACTGTTTGTGGTGAATTATCGTGATTTTCAATAAGTATTACCCTGTTATTTCTGATTTGAAATCCATGCTTAACAAAAATTTTCATAAGCTACTCTTTTGCCCAATAAATATCCATCACTTTTTAGTTTTGTGGCAAGTTTTCTTTGAGAATGCAAGCAGCCCTCATTTAAGTAAAATTCTAATACTACGTTGTATGGCATTCGGATCAAAATTGTCCAAAGTGTCTGGGTTTGTTACTTCATTTTTGCTTTTTATTCTTTTGCGAGAATGAATTTTTTTCTGAAGCTATTTCACTAGTAAGTTTGTTAAACTGATCTTTTTGAGACTCTTGTGGCACATGCCACATGTTCTACAACTCTTTTGGTGTTGCTAACAAACATTCCAGCTGCAGCTTCTCCTGCCGTGTGATTAAAAACATTGTGTATGATATCTTTCCCTTGGCGGTGAATGTCTTTTCCTTGTAAATTAGATATAATATGGAAAATAATCAAATCAATTCACTATCATAAGAATAGAGCCGGCAAAAATTTACTAATTTAACAGAAATTAATTATTTTTAAAATTTTACTTAAGACTTCAACTACTTTCAAGAACTGAAACTCAAACAACGCTACAATCAGATGATAACCTTTAACTGGACAAGTTTTAACTGCAAATACAGTATAAATCTGAATGAATCATTTACAAAAACAACTTAAGACTGAATGAATCAGCAACAGTTTGTATAGATTTAATATTTCGTTTGAATGTCTAGAATGATACATCTTTTGGTTATAATTTACACAAAGCTGAATAAAGAAATTTTTCTTATGCACGACTCATGGCTTAGATTAGCATGTGGTTGTTTGCCACTCTCAGAACCAAGGCTGAACAGCATAGCATAAACAGTAGACATCAATCTTGGATGTGTTTGGCTTGGATATTTTATAGAGTTATAAAATTATAACTGAAGTTATAATTAAAGTTATTATAATTATAAAACTATAAATAAATACATTTAGGGCAGCCGAAGAGTCTGCATAATATTGCACAACTTATCTATTTCAGTATCTAATAAAGAAATAAATTATTAATTTAATAATATATAAACTTAGGATTAAATAAGTAACTAATAAATACAAGATGTGAATTTGTTCATCGATTGGAATAAACAATAGTCATACCACATACATACTATCTTTAACTGAATAGTATTATAAACCCTGTTCATTAGACAGCAAGATATATCACAATGCTCTTCAATCTATGCCAATTCAGCTTGGACAACCTACACTAACTTATTTGTATTATTTGTCTAATAAAAGATGGAATAAATAAAATTAAGCGGTTATGACTTAAAAATGTTATATGATTGGTTGTTTAGGAATAAATATTCAGAATCAGCATATAAAACACTACATAGAACACACACTCCCTTTTCAGTTCCAATTTTATGTTGAACAGTGTTTGTTATCTCTGTAGATATGATATCTGCAAAGAAGTAATAATTAATGGTTTAAAATTTTGGGGCAGATTAATAAATTATAATAATATGAGCAAGGAAGCTTATATCACACTTTCCTTTGGCACTCCGATGTTACACTAAGATCATAAAATCTTTTTAACTAGAACCTTTTTATTATCTATGCTTTTTAAAATATTTTCTAAGAATGGGAAATGACGATCAGTAAACAATTCCAAAACTAAAAAAAACAATGATGAAGACATATCAATATATTACGCTCTTCATGAAATTTTTTAAACTAAGAGTAAACCTTTTCTTAAAGAGTAAAACATTACAATTCACGTAACTGAGAAATTCCTCTACAGTTGAAAGTTTTGTTAATTAAATTTATTCAAGGAGCGCATTTTCAACTCCTTTAAAATACTGACAAAATTTGCTGTAGAATCTTGTTAAATATATTTCAATTATCTATAGTATAAATTTAAAATATTACTTTTGTCTAAATAAAACAATATATTAAACAAAAATATAACAAATATATTGTTTGAGTACATACTAAAGTTTTTTAACTTGTTTAAGATGTGTATCATTAACAACAAAGCTAACATACACTCCAAAACACAATGGGCTGCAAAATTACCCTGCAACAACTCCTCTGGAAGAGCAACTCCCCTAATTTAATAAAGAATTATTACATTATTATTTATAACATTTTTACACTTTATTAAACATTTACCTTTGAAAGGTAAATGTTTAATATAATTAAAAAAAAAAATTAATACATTTTTACAGTTGATGTAAGTAAGCCTATATCATACATATTAAGACTTAAATATTTAGACATTCATATAATTAATCAAAATTAAAAATTACCAGAAAAGAAAACTGAAAATCATTTACACTTCAAACAATATGTAATAATAAAAATAAAATTAAAAAAAAAATCATACTTCTTAACCTTAACTACATCTAGGTGACATCAAGAAACATTTTCTAATTGGCTTGTCAAACAGTCTACTGTTACTCATTGTGATGAGTAACAGCATCACAATGTATGCAGTATGCTTATGATCAAGAACGAGATAGTATTTTAACAAGTAGGTGAAATAAAGAATTTGTGAAAAGTAAATATAACTGCATAAATTAACTTAATGTAACAATAAAAATATCCTTATAACAAATTATAAAACAATTATTTGTTTCATCAGGTTTTGACCAATCTAGATATGTGATCAAATTAACAATCAATTAGAAATGAACAAAGTTAAATAAATAGTTGTTAATAAGTAAATATAACATACAGTTCACAGTTAATATGATTATAACACTTTAAATGTGGATATAATCGTCTGGTGTTAGTGGGAATAACTTATTTTCAATTTGACTAGGCTTTATCTTCATGAGCACAGTTTGTTTACATGAAGATGAAACCAAGAAAAAATTAAGTACAGAATAAAATTACCTTTAGATTCATTATAACAAGGTAACCAACAGTACAAATTGTACCATTACTACAGAGACAAATAAATTTGTATTAAGGAAAAATGTTCAACTCTTAGTTATAGTGTATTTGAACTTGTAAATTTTCTAAAAGTAAACGCTGGATCACATTACGATCTTAACCTTCCATCTCAAGAACCCCGTAATTTCAAAGTTATCAACCAAAATGATGAAAACGTATCTGCTATCACTTTTTAATGCGATGTTAAATATTTATTTAAACAGGAATCAATGTATAAGAATATAAATTATTAAGCGATGCTTAACAATTTAAGTTGAGTTGATTCCAAGGCCACACAGGGTCAATCTTTTCTCCGTTACAGGTTATTCCAACTTTCAGCATAAAAAAAAATTTTAAGAGATTCAAAAGAATAAATTTTATTGTACTCGTAAACAAAATAATTTCTGAAAAAAAAAATTAAATGGAAAGATATACTACTTTACTTACTATCTTATCATCTACTCCTCCCGAGAAACAGAATTACATTGTTTATTGACTGTAGCGACATCTACTAGTTTTCGCGCTGTTGTTAATCCTTTCAGAATCTTGCCAAGTATATCGATATTATTGTTATTTATCGATTAGTCGACGAATATCGTTCAGTAGTAATGTATTTTTTCAAAACAGAACATTATACAAATTTGATATAAAAAAGTTATCAGAAACAGTAGATATTTTACTCCATATAACAAAATGGAACTGCTACTGCATTTACCTGGAAAGAGCAATTTTGGTGTTATAAAATATTATTTGATCAGGCAGCACACTAAGCAAAATTAATCAATAAAAAAAGCTAGAATCTGTAATATAGCAAAAAAGAAAATTATATAAAAACATAAGTATGTGAATATAATAATAGAAAATAAATTTTGAAGGCATTTTTTATAAAGTAATGATCTGAACATATTTCTACAACCCTGAGAATAAACAAATATATTCACCCACTAATACGCTCCAAATAACATAATGACACAGGTATGGTGATTGAATCATCTTGCTAAACTAAGGCAACACATGGCAATGTGAACTAATATTCATACACATATAAACAAAGTGCATTACAAAATTAAACTTTGCTGTATATGAACATAATAAATAAACAGATTTTCTTGACCTTACCACTACAAAAAATAACAAACAGAAATCTACTTTCAGAATATAAAGAAAAACTATGACAGATATCTCATTCATAACATCTCAAATCACCCATTCTAACTCAAACAATTTGTCTATAGATCCAATGACTGACCAGTGCACTTATGTGAAGAGTGTGTGCAACTTAATGTTGTAAAATACCTTGCACCTGCAATTATATCAACACACTCATTAGCATACTTCTATACAAAATAAATATAAATAAGAACAAAGATCATTAAAACAAATAAACACATTGTACTTTCATTCATAAACCAAGAGAACTGGATAGTGAATTTAAAAATGGCCCATGATACGGTGTTAAAATTTTCTATCATAAGAGCAAAACATTACACATAGAACATAACCTAAACAAACTCAATGTTGCTGGAACATGTGAACTGAACTGTTCTGATGATTCAATGTTCTACATCAGTCGAATATACAGCATTCAAACAATAATATTAATAAACGCATAAAAACTGTCCATAGCAAATGGAGACAACATTTAAATACCATTTCATAAATCACAAAGTAAATACCCTTTAATATATATAAATATAAAAGAAATACATCATTAAATCCTTGAACATATTAGTGCACTATCAATAAAAATGATATGATAAGTAGACACATTTTTGACTTCATTCTACATATATGTCGTCTTAATTTAAAAAAAAAACTGCTAGAAAAATGGATTGATGCCAGGATAAAACAACAGAACAATTCACAAATGATGGCTTCATGAGTGACTGAGGGAACCTTGATGTGAATTTTGAAAACCTTAATTTAAAAAAAATTAATATAGTTCAGCTATTTGTTAAAAAATTATTAGTTTTAATATTCGTCAACTAATATCATGAACGAAAATACAGAAAGGATGAAAATTACTGAATTTTAAAAACTCTATAAATAAGAGGTGGGTGAGGTACCTTATAAATCAGGTCCTTATTGATAAGAAGTTGATCAAATTGTACTTTTGTCACACACTCTAATTTAATTTAATGTTTATATCTCCTAACCCTTCTATAATAATTAACATTAATTTCTCCTTATCTATGCTTAACAAAGCTGTCTGCATAACCAAACTACAAGAAGTGGTATAATGTAGTATGAAAATCAAGCTGTTATAAACTTTTCAGTTAATAAAATCATATGTTAAAATAATCAAATTTAAAAGCTGTTCTGCAATTAAGGAAGGTAAATTTTTGTTAGTGATAATATAATAAATTACAATTTAAAATTAAATGTTTGATTGCTTTACTTCGATTTTAAAAGTTTTACACACTAATTATTGTAAATTAACTTATAATGAGTTCAATAAAGTATAAAAATGAAGACATGAATAAAAAATAGTAAAAAAATAATACAGTATATAAGAGAAAATTTAGTGTAAACATATTAACCCAACATAAATCCAAGTAAAAAAGATGGTATGCAAAGGAATAAAATAAATATTCATAGCATTTTATGGAAACAGGAGTAAAATGAAGAATTACAAAAATAATTTAACAAAATTTATTAAAACTAATATCAATAAAATATTTAGAAATTAATAAAATGTATATATAACAGTCAACAAATATAGTAAAAGCACAATGAAGTACATGAATGACAGCAGTTATTTTGCACTGAATCTTCCATCTGTTTATTCAAATTATTACCTATATTTTTATTTTATGCAAGTACTTTACTGTTTAGAAATAACAGGCCATAAATCTAACAAAAAAATAAATTGCTTTTCTGGTGTTTGTTATAATTGCTTTGAAAATAACTGTCGATATTCAGAAAAATATTTACATATTTCACATTTTCTTGTCTCTACGCAACCAGTTTTTACTAACAGTATAGGTTTTTATCAAAATTACTGCATTTATTCACTTCATGATTTTACATTTAAGAAAAATGTTATGGAACAAAGAGTGTCAGAAGAAAATTTTGTTAAATCTAAAAATACAACAAACAGTTTTGAAAATGTAGCACGAAATATAACAAAAGTGTTAAATGATGAGAGTGGGACTGAAAATATACTCTTAAGAAGATGTGAAGGTAGAACAAATATCATCAATGAACAGAATATAAAGAATAAAATATTCAATGACAATATTTTCCCGGTTAAAGAAAAAAGCTTTCCCACACCAAAACGATGTCAGCAAAATGAAACTTATAATAAACCATTTAAAAAAGATTATTTTACATATGCTTTCCAAGGTAAAGCTAATTCAGGTGCTTTCTATGCAAGAAAACCTCCAACAATTCATATTCCCTCACAGTTTCAGCCAACTGAACAAAATAAAAAAGATCAAAACCAGGAAAAAGAGAATCATAAAAAAAATATACTGATTAATAATGAAAGTAAAATAAAAGATATAGACAAGAAAACCTTTGATAAAGATAAAAAATCATTAGGAAAATTAACTACTGGTCATGATTTTAAGGTAAATAAAGATAACATAAAAACTACTAAACCTATTACAAAAGATGTAAAAGAAACTAAAAGAAAACAGAATAAAACAGATGTGGCTGAGATTAATAAAACACGACCAGGTAAAACAGGCCTGGTTGATATGAATAAAAAAAGACCAGACAAAACAAGCATAATCAGTGTGGATAAAAGTAAAATGAATGAAAAAGATCCAGTTGATCTGAATAAAAGACGATCAGATAAAAGTGGTACATTTGACATGAAAAAAATATTACCAGAGAAATCAAGACAAGCTAACATTGATAAAATACCACGTAAAGATGAGGTAGGTAAGGTGATTGCAAAAGATAAACCAAAACAATCAACAGTAAAAAGTAAAGTTGAATTAAAGATCAAAGATAAACCCAAAAAAACAAAGCAGGAACCAAAAATAATAAAACCATTACCGAGCAATGTAGAAAGTTATACTACTGGAAAATATAAACCCAAAAAAGATGTACCAAAATCTTCTGAGGATGCAGGTATGAAGAGAGAGGATTCTGTAGATAAAAATAAATATAAGAAAATGAAAAAAGGCCTTGTAACAGGTTTGGTGACTGAAAATGAGACCACCACAAGTGAAAAGAAAAAAGGTCTTGTAAAAGGTTTATTGAGTGAAAATGAGACCACCACAAGTGAAAAGAAAAAAGGTCTTGTAAAAGGTTTATTGAGTGAAAATGAGACCACCAGAAGTGCAAGGAGAAAAAGCCTTGTAACAAGTTTATCGGATGAAAATGAGACCACCACAGGTGTAAAGAGAAGAAGCCTTGTAACAAGTTCGGGTGAAAATGAAAGCGCTGGAGGTGAAAAGAAAAAAGTTCAATTCACTGATCCAGAGAAGAAAAGAGGTTTGTTAGATATTAAGCGCCTTGAATATGATCCTGATCTGGTTAGATCATTTTGTAGCATTCAGATTGAAGACTTAAGTAAGTATTTATTTATTCAATATTAAATTATAGTAATGTTTATACTAGGTATAACTTAACCTTCAAGCGATCGCGCCTTTGAGTTACACAAGCGCCGCGTGGCGGCAATTTGGCCGCCCACCTATTCCTACTTATATCTCACATTTTTACCATGAATAACTGAAGTTTAAATAAAAATCAATGTTTAAACATATTTTAAGTAAAAAACTTTAATACAAATAAATGAATGACAATTGTTTTCATGTGTAATAAAATGAATAATCCTAAATACTCGTAAATGATGGCAACATATGAAAGATAAAAAATGCCACATAAATACATAAATGTAAATGTAGTAAAACAAATAAAAAATAAACAAACGGCAATTAAAACTATTTACTAAAAAAAAAAAAAAAAAAAAAAATTCGTAAAGTTTAGTTTCTTGCATCGCACTAAGCCATATCATCCTGCGTCTCTGACAATTTGAGGAAGTAATTAGTTGCACAAAATGCTTTTAGCATACACATCTTGAGCAGTTACCAGGTAATTTACTGCGATTGTTTTTTTTTTTTTTATCCTCATATATAACAAATTTTTCGGGTGTTTGATAGATACTGTCGTTTGTGCTACTTGGACTATGTACTTTTGTAAGAAAACCTGAAGATTTTTTGGAAGGGTTATCATTTTTGCCTGTTCTTGCAAGTTACATTCCATTAATTTCACCCCCAAGCTGAGTGTGTATTTCTTCTAAGAGATTTTTGATCAAGGTTATTTGCATGAAAAATTTTCATCGAGTTTATTCCAATGACATCTAGTAAGCGCAAAAAATAGCCATTGGTCCCCGATAAGTTCTTTTAGAAGTTGAAAGTCTCGAACACATTAGATAGACAATATCCGTACCCACTTTCGTGGAATTATAATCCGTTACATGCAACGGCTTTCTAGTTTCCTCATCGACTTCATCAGCATAGTGTTGTTGACAAAATAACACAGGTTGTTAACACAACCTTTTTTTGACGTGACAACGTTACGTCTAATAAATCGGTAAGAGCTGGGAGGCATTCACCGATACCCGAATCCGGCTAGTTATCGAATTGGGAGGCAATTCGATAACGAATCCGTTATTCGAAGCCGTAACGCGGGCTTCGGGCGGCTTCGTGCATGTTTGGGCCTCTGTTGATCGGAGTGCGCTGGAACGCGCTCAGAGCTGGCTCGCGCATTTGTCCATCTTTGACGCGCGCAATAGTAAATAGATACCTCCCGAGGATCATCCTTGTAGTCGTGACCGCAGCATCAGAAGTCGTCACCCGCCAGCGGAGGACTCCGACGTCCTTAGGCTGTTAAATCCTAGGGTCAACCAAAAATCCTAAGGCTGATAAAAACCTTACCGTGACAAATCATGTAAGAAAAATAAAAAAATAATTTAAAACAAAATACAACATCAATACTTTCAAAGAAATCAATATCTATATCTCGATAATGGCTGGTCCGATTTTAAAAAATTAAACGGATTATTATAACACTAATAATCGCCTACAACCACAATAACTTGGAATTTTAAAATTAAAAATGGTTTTTTATAAATTTGCAAATATCTCGAAAACGGTTGGTTTTACAAGTCTGAAAAAAATTCTCGACCACCCTAGACGATACCCCATCCGATCTCCCCATACAACATCGAATGGCAACTTCAAAGTTTCTCCGAGTATCATATTTCAGATTTTACATCAAAACTTTCATAGAAATCAATTTTTATATCTCGATAACGACTGGTCCGATTTTTTAAATTTAAACGGATTATTATAGCGCTAATAATCGCCTACAACCACAATAACTTGGAGTTTTAAAATTAAAAATGTTTTTTATAAATTTGCAAATATCTCGAAAACGGTTGGTTTTACAGGTCTGAAAGAAATTCTCGCCCCCCCCCCCCTAGTCGAAACCCCCTCTGATCTCCACGTCTGACATCGAATAACAACAGTTCTATTTTTGACGTGACAACGTCTAATAAATCGGTGAGAGCTGGGAGGCATTCACCGAAATTCAATAACGAATCCGTTACCCAAAGCCGTAACGCGGGCTTCGGGCGGCTTCGTGCATATTCGGGCCTCTGTTGATCGGAGTGCGCTCGAAGCTGGCTCGCGCATTCGAACGCTCGGTTACTGTTGCATGTCTTCGTTTCGGTTCGTAATATTCCCGGCTGAGGACACGTGAGCAAAGTTTGACGCGTGTACAGTTGATTGTTGTCGTGAACTCTTTGAAGTGAATTTGTGCGTTATACAGTTTGGCATAGTCTGTCTTACGAATTGGACAGACATTTTAAACATAATTAT
>JAAAKQ030018393.1:0-17918 GCA_010016005.3 Zanna intricata
ACGACTGGCACTGGATAGGGAATCTTGGAGAGCTGCATCAAACCAGTCAAATGACTGAAGACAAAAAAAAAAAAGATTAATTTTGATCTTCTTTGAGATTGTCAATGCCATAAACTTCTTAAACATAGTGCCACCTTGAGTGAACCAAAAAAGTGAAAATTTGAAGGACCAAGTCAAAATTATATGTAGGAGATGAAATAATATTTCCCAATGTTATTTGTTGATGGTTTTTTAAGTACTGAGCTTTGTGAGGCCAGGCATCATCATAAAGCAGAATGATGTCTTTGCACTGAGATTCAGGGTATTTTTCAACAATCTTGGCTTTACATTATAGATAAGCATGTCATAGTAAATGCCCTGTTTATTATTTGCTCATCTTCTAGAAAATTGACAAAAACCATTATTGTTTTGATACCATGTACTCAAAAATCAAGTAAAGATAGGATGTATAGATAGCCAAAATTTTGTTCATTTTCAACTTTGTTTTACATGGAATTACTAGATATATGAGATAAAAACTGTTTAAAAATAATATGAATATCTCCTAACTCCTAAATTCAGTTAACTTAAAACTTTGAAACTTACAATAACTCAGCTAAGTGCTTTTATCATACTTAAAATTCAATTTTTTACAACTACTGTACAAAGTCAGAAATTAAAAATATTCCCCCTTTCCATTTTTTAATTCTGTGCAAAATTTAATGCCATCAATGTTTTCTTATATAGGAATTTTTTTTAAATTTAAAGAATTCATGTCCAGAAATAAATCAAAATTTAACCCAACTACAAAAAATGTATTTACCTACATACATCTGGTTTCGGAAAAATACATCTCGACACAAAAAAGTTTCTGTAACTTTTTTATGTCTTTTGGACTAAGGTGGCCTTGAAACGCCATTTGCAAAAACCTGATGACTAAAATGTTGGCCGATTACTATTCTTCTCCTTATAACTAAGCTGTAGTAGCAGCAATAGAGTTACAGCCAATAAAAATCGATTATGAAGGAATAACTAATGAATGAGTTGCTTACATTCTTGTACATCCCTTACTAGTCCACTTTGACTTGATTCTTCTATCCCCCTTCATATAATATCAGTTCAAAAGCTTTATTAAGTTGATGGATGAAAATAGGTTGTGTTTTATATTTGAAAAAAGTTTTCTTGTGTTACTGAAATGAAAATTAGGAAGGAATTTTTTTGGGTTCCTTAACATTTTTATTAAAAATGAAAAATTTTAAGATTTGTTAAGCCAAGATTAAAAATCAATGCAAGCATACATTTAAAAGTATAGTGAAAATGTTTTTATGCCATTATAAAGTTCTGAACCACCATAAGATTGTGAGTAAATTGTTTATAGTCAAACAAACAAAGAGGATGTAATACATCCCTCAAAATTCATTTCTTTGGCTTCGTCTGATTTCTTCCTATGCAATCATAGAACCATCAGTGATGAGTACACAGTATTTCCATCAAGGACATTGCCATGGTAAAGAAGGACCAGAGACACTGGAGTGTAAGAATATTTGTCAATTACTGTTTTGCACTGAAAAGAGATGATTTAGATGTCAAACACAGGAAAAGATAAGAGCCATCACATACTAAATAAGATTTCTGGTGTCAAATATGTGTATATTATGTATATATAATAACAAAATGTCTAATTTTGTTCCTTAATGTGTCTGGTTGTGTTTAACCAGGGAAAAGTGAAAAATATCTAAATAATGCTAGAGGATTTGGATATAAGTTTCATTTTTGATAACTTATGAAATCAAATAAAAGAATCTTATAATATGAATAATTTGTATGATATTTTGCATACACTAGAGAAAATTTTTTTATGGATAAGTTAACTGCATTGTCTTAGATCATTCTCCAGTTGAGAAAAATTCATCTTTACATATTTAAAAAATATGCTTGTTTCTGTGACAGAATAGTGGAACTTAGACAACAATTAATTTCCTAATCTTCTTTTATGAAAATTTTAAACTGTCATAATGACAAGGAAGAGAGAAAAGTTTTTGACTTCACTGTTGACATTAAACAACATATATTATTGCAAAAAGCAAAAAACTAAAAAATTAACACCGAAATTTCTTTGAAATCTCAGAAAAATAAACTTTTATACATCATCAGAAACATACTGAATACAATAACTGGCTCACTCTTTTAGAATTACAATTCCCTCACTCTTCTGAATGCAGCTCACCGAAGCTAGATGTATTTCCCACTCACAGTCCACACTATGTCCTGTACTTTGCACATACAATAATCAAATTGCCTGCAATTGGTGGAAAGGGTAATGCTGAATTTGACAGACACTTGAAACATCCTGCTTGATTAACAGGACATCATACAGGCATCTAAACAATTCATTCCCCTGCTAACATTTGTATGCTGCAAATGGACTGGAAAAGTGAATGAAGTTGATTTAAACATTTGTTAAATGTTAAGAATGTCAACAT
Source organism: Zanna intricata (assembly GCA_010016005.3). Lineage (NCBI taxonomy): Eukaryota > Metazoa > Arthropoda > Insecta > Hemiptera > Fulgoridae > Zanna > Zanna intricata. The sequence goes on from JAAAKQ030018393.1 coordinate 2,463, forward strand.
ATACTTAACAAATACCAATTTTAAAAATGATTATTAGATTACTCTTCCTTTAATCTAGCACACTTCAGAAGATTATAAAAGTCAGGAATTAAACCAGAAAAAGAATACACAATTTCTTGTACTTTTCTGGTTTTAAAATTAAAATTACTTCTTTTTAGATAAATATTTCAAACTATGCAAGACAATATTATCCCTATTACATTATTCTAATTTTATGAAAATCTAAAACTATTCACAACATTTTTTCTGGATGATTTTAATTTAAAATCTAAATATTCCTCATATAATTCTACTTATTTGAACATCTAATTATAAAGAATTGTTTTTAATAAGGTTTAGATTTCATGTTAGACAGATTTAATAGGATACATTTGTTTTTGTCATTGTAAGAGCTTTATAAAGTTTAATAATTGTATTATATATTTTATTTAAAGTGGAAACATTCTCACTTTGTAAATTGGGAAAATAATCTACTGTTTACTACACTCTATTCTAACATAATAAAAATAGTGTAGGAAGAAAATGCTAATCACTGCTGGTGGATATGAAACCTTTGCTCATGGCAGATTACATGGTGATACTCCAAGGTTGCTGTTGTCTACAAAATGCTCAACAACATATAAACAAAGGACTCTTTTAATTGTTCAAGAAGTTTTCAACATTTATCTAAAGCAGTATGCAGTCTACTGGTTCATATGTGTTCTCTGCTCCTAAGTCCAACTCATATTTAATGTATGAGAGACTCTGTATCACTGCTTTCTAATACACAATTTTTCTAATTAGTTAAGATGTACAACCACAATTTTTTTTTTAAAAACATTGCTACATAAGGAAAAAAGATATTAATAATAGTTTCAGAGAAGATATATAATCAGACTAGGGATAATCATTTATTAGATACAGTAACTCACAGTTTGTGGAATTGCTCGAGAATATTCTCTATAACATTTGAAAAATGATATTACACTAACATACTTCCAGTATGTACATAACATTTGTTAAATAAGTTTATTTGATCTTTTTGTTCAACCTGTTTTAGAAAAAAAAAAATGAACTTCACTTTACACTTTAGCATTCAGTAGTATCATATTAATTATACATTATAAATTTGCCAAATCATTTGGATGAAAACTACAATAAGACAAATTGTTATTAAACAGATTTATCTAAGTATAATATTAGCATTCTATATCAAGTGTAGTATTTTCTGCGTCACATCAGCCAAAAATGAAACGGTTGTTAGAGACAAAATGTAATGGGAAACTATGTAATGTAATTTAATAGGAAAATAGTAAAGTTAATTGGAGACTTTAATGCTCAATTAGGCAGAGAAAGAAGATACTGGTAACATCATCGAAAAATGGCCCACCCAGTAGAAAACAAACAAAAACAGAGATTGTTAATTTCTGCAGAAATCACAACCTAATCTCAAAATCCATGTATTTCAAGAGGAAACCTTTAAAACTCAATACCCGGAGATACCCTGACAGTGCTAAAGAGAATGATTACTAGAAAATGTCTTCATGAACAAACATCACCACAAGTAGAGCTACAATGTAAAAGTCTAAAGAATAGATGCATGCTCAGATCACTATGTAGTGAAAATTAAAATTAAATTTATAACCCAAAGAAAGCAACAATACCCTAAAACTAAAAAAAAATGGACACTACCAACTAATCAAAAATGAAAATTGCCATAAAGCAACCAAAAAAAAAAAAATAATTAATTGAAGATCTACTCAACAACCTTCAACAAGTTGCAGAAGAATTAGCATCAATAAAATCTCATAAAAAACATCAATGGTGGAACAGGGGATGTGGCAAAACAGTGGAAAAAAGACATCAAGCATGGTTATTTCACCATTCACAAAAAAATCAGAAATCTTCAAACTGATTTCAAAAATCTCTTCAAAAAATCACTTCAAAAATCTAGTTAAACAAAGAAAAGAAACCACCCTAACCCTAAGGAGAATAAAAAGACAACACCATAAAGACACACTGAAATCAATAGAAGAAGAATTCAATAAAACACAGTCAAGAGACTGCTACAAAACCTTCAAAATAAGCTCCAAAAACACGAACTCCCAGTCTTACTAATAAAGAATGAAAATGGTAAACTACCTCATAACAATAAAGACAATGTGAAAATCCTAGCTCAATATTAAAATAAACTACAAAATTGCAAAGAACAACAGAACTTCTAAACTTCAACAGGAACACCACCAGAAAACATCAACCTTCCCACTAGAAAAGAAGTTTACCAAGCACTGGGTGAAATGAAGAATTACAAAACAGCAGAAAAAGATTAGACTTCTGTAGAGATCAGGATATATGCTGGAAGATCAGCAAAAATTGTCCTTTATCAACAGCTTGTCAACATCTGGATCAAAGAAGAACTACCAGAACATTGGATGACTGCCCTCATCCATTCGCTACACAAAAAAAGGGGACAAAACAGATCCTAACAATTACTAGGGACTCTCACTCCTAGACACATCATATAAAATTTTTTCAAGAATCATCCTCAACAGGATTGATTCACAACTCAAAAAAGAACTAGGAGAATACCAGGGAGGTTTCAGAACTTGAAGGAGTTGTCCAGACCAGATCATGAGTCTCAAGCTAACAATAAATTACAACAGGAAAAAAAAAAAGAGACATTGTAATAACATTTGTAGATTTCAAGATAGCTTATGACTGTATCCACAAAGAATCCCTACTAAAAATTCTAAGATATCTTAGACTACCCATATCAAATTAATAAACATCATAAAATTGATCCTCACAAACACTAAGTCAAAAATAAAATTCATAGGTGAGCTCTTGGAACTATATGAAACCAAAACAGGACTGTGCCAAAGTGAAAGACTCTCACCACTATTATTCAACTGCTCTCTAGAAATGGTAATGAGGGAATTGCTCAAAAAATGCTCCCAAAAGTAAAAGTAGGCCAAAAAACCAAAACAATCTGTCTTGGTTTTGCTGACGACTTAGCCCTGCCAGCAAACATCAACAAAGTTAAATCACAGATACTATAAGTTTAAAACATTACAAATAAAACTGCTCTCAAAATTTCATTCAAAAATATGAAACTATATCCCAAATATCAACATGAATGGTAATAAGATCAAAATAGTAACTCAATTTACGTACCTCAGAGAAATAATAACAAATAAGCTGAAAAAACCTCAATCCAAATAAGATGAAACAAACTACCTAAAGCTCATCCTGACTCCCACAGGGAAAGACACCCTCCGCCTCCCCCTTTGTTCGTAGCCCTTATTAGCTTTAACGAAGATCATCTCTGAAACCTTGGCTTTTGACATATTCCAGTCTGCCTTGGCCAGGATGTCACCGATGCAAGTGCTATGAGTGACATTCCCATCAGTGTACTACTATTTAATGAACTCAAAACAAAACACATCTTAACTAGTCTTAAGTAAGACTGAAAGGACTTAACTAAACAATGGAACTGAACTACCTACTCATTGAAGGTTGAGTTCAACACATAACATCAAACATAAAAACAAAAATCATAAAAATATTATGCTGAATAATAACACAGAAACAGTGAAACAAAACAATCTACAAACACAACAACAAAAACATAATAAAACAAAATATCAGCAAAAACACAATTAAGAGAAATTGAAGCAGGGCTCTAGAGCCCCTCAGCTATCCTTTCCTTTTCTAAGTACACTATTAAACTCTCCACTATTGCCCATTTGGTCTGGCTAATCCAGTTTACATGGAGATCCAGTGCCAACCTGATAAGATGAAGTTGACAGGAGGTCTCCATACACATTAACTTGTCCTTGAGCATTCATAAAAGCACCATGGCCAGAAAGAAATTTTGTCACATAACACCAAGACAGGATGTAGATGGACCTGAGAAATAAGAGAGGATCTGAAGAAAATTGGCCTCATACGAGAAGACACCACAGATAAGATAAAATTAAACAAGAAAATCAATAACTAAAACACTTACTTCACACTCACAAGAAACAACTCAAAATTTTCAACACTAGAAAGGGCACAATGATCGAAACATATGAAAAACTACTGGAAAGGCTGCAAGGCCCAAACACTCCGTTGAAGAGACTTGGATAATAAGCACATCATTAGTGCTTAATCTTATCCAAATAAGATTAAGCACTAATGTGCTTAATCTTATTTGGATAATAAAGTGCTCCAATGTGGTCATAAAAGATAATATAGTAATAGTAGATAAAATGTAATTTGGAACTATCAAAAAATACACATTAGGCATTCTAAAATTTAAGAGCCTAATTACATAATCCTTATGACATAAATACTATTTTGATGAATTCTTTTTCTTAAAGATTTGAAAAACAAAATTTTGAGTAATCTGTATTAATACAAAAAAGTAAAAATATATATATATATATATATATATATATATGTATAATAAAGTTAAGAAAAACATAATAAAATTAGAGGTCCTGATAAAAGAGCATAGTTAGAGGAAGAAGAAAACCTTTTCAGCTTTCAGATTCTAGGAATATATAGCAGCATTATGTAGATGGGAAAAATTATTTAATTAAGTGCTACAGAAAGAAAAATATTAATGATGATTTCAGAGAACATGCTACTGTATGATTAGAATTTAATATAGCTAATACTTGTAAATCAAGAACTGATGATGTATAAACTGAATTTTTTTATTATCTGGTAGAAGTAGGACTGTACAGACTACATACTTTAGTGTACTGAATTTTGACTGCAGAAATATCCACAGATTTCAACAAAAACAGAAACAGAAATGCCATTATTATGCCATACTACAAATTAAACATGTCCTTCCAGTTTACTGACTGAAATTTTTAAAAAAGTAAAATGAGAGGTAAAAGATGTACCACGTAAAGATCAATTTGTTTAAAAAAAAAAAGTATGGAAACAAGAATTCATTTTAATAGGTAAACTGAAGAAACATGATATTTGTAGTTCTTAAAAAACAATTTGAGAGTGTAGAATGGAACAGTATGTTGAAGGTTTTTAGAAAAATAAGATTAAAATATAAAGAAAGAAGAGTTTAATTTCTATAATAATTGGGAATATAATAAGAGTTAATTTGAGCAAAGCCAAACTGCATTGGCGAAAAGAGTAAAATAGATAAAATGTTAAGATCTCCTGATGAAATTTATGTTTCGGATGAAATGAATTACAAAATTGAGTGACATACATTCACTTCTAGGATAGAAATTTAATTTGAAGTTTTAAAAAAACAAGTAAAATGAATTACAGCAGGCTGGAGGGTTGTATTTTAAGAAGTTACATGTTAAAATAGAGTATTGTATACCAGAAGTCATCTTTTTTTTTAATAAACTTAAGATGGACGTTTATGGAAGAGTCTTTAAAAATAAGGAAATATATTGAAGTGCATCAAAGCAAAAAGTAAACCCAATAAAGACAAAATTAACCTGATATTTTGAAATCCTTAGTCAATTTAGTCTTCTTAAAGGACCCATCAAAAATTAAGAATTACTATTAACAGGATGTGCAAATTAGTGTAAGAAGAGTGCATTTAAACTTACTAATTTGTAAATAAAAGTATTAAAACATATTATTTAATATTACTTTAATTGTAATTTAATATTTATAGCAAATCATACAAAATAATTTTTTTAAGATTTGCAATATGTAATTATATAAATTGTATCGACAGATGAAGCCTTTACTTGCTGAAAGTTCATCATAACAAAAAGAAGATGAAATCAAAATATTTCTGATTTTCATAAAATTTATTTAAAAAATTATACATCTGATATTTATGATAACTAATATATTGATATTATTCATTTTGTTTTATAATTTGTATTACATTACAAGTAACTTTAGTAATAAAATAGGAACTGTATTGAATATATCAGCCATTTGGAAGGTAAAGATATCTCATATCACCTCTTCCTCAATTACAAAAAAAGAAACTTCTTTACTATGTAAATTACATTAACTTTCATCCAGATTAAATTAGTAGTATTCTGAAATGAGGAATTTGAGAGTGAAGTAAAATTTGAGTCTTAAAATTAATCTAAATTAGATTTTTTCTGCTTGATAATTCTTCTTTTTTGAGTGTGGTTCTCAAAACTGGTTCTCTGCTTTAAGTTAAATAATGTGGAGAATTTCAATTTACTTATTAATACATTTATTTATATAATTTATGTATTTTAAATGAATTTTGATAAATTTTAATGCATAAGTACTTGCTGAAAATATTTTCTAAATAGCACCTAATGTTAAGGTGTTAAATTTATTAAAACCTAAAAGCATTACAAATAAATAGTACTTTCATATTATATTCAGTTATTATTATCACTAAGTAGAAAATATACCAAGTCCTCTTTAAGTTATATTCATTAAACAGTTTCAGTTTTCAAAGAGTAGTTATTATTTTTATATTCAATCTTACTATATTGTTAACAATAATATGCAAAAGCCATGAAAAATCCTATACATTTTTATTTTTATATTTGGCTTCAATTTTTAAAATATTAGTTAATTTATTTTTAAATTTATCTGATTGTCAGTAAGAAAAAATTTTTTTTTCAAATCATTTGTAATGTTGAAGCGGTTATTAGCTTTAGTATTCAAAATATTACTGATGAGTTCAAATTATCATTATCAGGAAGTAGCACTAAATCCTCTTTAATATTGTTATAATTGTTTTCAGGATCATCGTTACTCATTTTCAAAGGATAAGATTCATATTGTTTATACATAGATTGAGGATGAAGAAGACGTTTAATTAATAGAAACATTATTATCAAACTGCATATCATAGAAATGCATCTTAACCACAGGTAATTTTTTTCTTTTTTGAAATTTTGATGCTTTTCATCGTTAATATTTGTAACATTGTTTAACATAAGATCACAATTTTTAGTATTCTTATTAACATCTTTTTTTTCAAAAAGTATTTCCGTACTGGAACTGGCTTTAAAACACTCACCATTTGTTGCAGAATTTTCAAACTTATTTTCAATATGCAATTTATTGATGTCACTTATGTCAATTGGCACTATTGGATCTGTCGTGAATATTTCAATATTATTAATGTTAACAGATTGATCACAACTTTTACCATTTTTATTTATAGCTTCTTTATAAAGAAGAATTTCTTTACTAGTACTGGCCTTAAAGCATTCAGTATCGTCAAATTTAGTTTCAATATTCAGTTTATTGATGTCGCTTACACCAGTCGGTATCATTGAATCCATTGTTAACATTTCAATTTCATTATTAACTGGGGATTCATTTCCACTTTCTTCAATCACCATTTTATATTAATTTTTAAAAAAATTACTCTGTAAATTAGAAATTAGTAGATTACTTTAAACTTTTTTAAATCAACTTTTAACTTTAACTTTTTTTTATTTCAATTTCTTCCAATAACATATACACAGTCTGCAACCTGTAACAGAAAAAATCAGTAAAAATTATATTACATTAGAAAAATGGCGAACCTATGGCCCACTGCAAAAATTTTGCATGATTTATGTTGTACTACACATGATTTTGTTAAATTTTTTTTGCCAACTGTAACTAAATAACATTCATGAAGTTAGCGTACTAACAACAACAAAAACTTTTACCACAAAAAGCTCCAAAATTAGAGTTGTGATTATTTTTAACAAAACTCTAACCCCAGGAATTTCTGACTGGTAGTCAGAGAGGAAGGTCGAGTTTTTGGTGGGTCCGTACTTTTTGTTTGCTTGGAAGGCTATTTTAGTTTTTTTTCTATTATTTGTTTGTTACGGTGTTCTGTTAGAGTTCCTGTGAGTTTGTGTGTTTTTCGGATGTGCGTGAGGTGTGTATTTGTGTTTTTACATTAGTTTTTAGTATTTTATGCAGTATATAATTAACTGTTGCATTAGCTTTAAAGTTGGTTTTTGACTGCTGTAACATTTATTGCTATTGCATATAATAATATATGACAAGGTATATTTTCAGTGGAGATAATTCTATTTTATTTCTAACTTTATTAAGACAAACAATAGTTTATATTATTTATTCTATATAGCTGTAGAAGTGTGTGTGTATACACTTTTTTAGTACTGGTAAATGTTATTTTTCTTGTGATCAAAACAGTTTTTGTTATTAGTATTAGGGCACGTGCAGGGTAAAAACCAGTTTCTGGTAAGATTTTTATTATAAAGTTTAGTAGTGTAGTACTGCATCATAAACAGTGATTTACCTAGAAGTGTTGTGAACTAGATACTGTGGCTTAGTAATTGCGAATTTAGTAGCATTTGGGTTGTTCATCTGTTTTATTTAGTTTTTAATGATTTTCTAGCGATGTTGAGGAAGTGGCAGAGAGTTGCTGTGAGTTTTGACAGCATTGGTGTGGCCAAATCACTAATTCGGTGGATGCGATCGTTGGGAAGGTATCTCATAAATTGAAACGTTTATTGGATTATTATTTGTTTCGGCAGGACAGCAAGAAGAGGTTTCTCTTTCAGACTAAGGAATAAAACAAACCAGTGAAACTTCAGGCCAAACCGGAGATGCTTACAAAAACGGTAGTAATTAAAATAAGAGGGACTTACATACGCGTAGCTTTTACGCGAGGTCAAGGCCGGGACGGGAGACGTGGTAGCTGGTGCTATGTTTGCAGCCAAGAAAAGTAGAGGTGAAGGCTTAGAAATTCGAATTCGGAATAGCGCAGGTGAGACATAGGTTCTATCGGACAAGGTTCAGCAGTGTCTTCAGGGAGCTCAGATTCTTCCGGGTGGCAAGATGAATTAACTATCGATGGTTTATGTTAAAGACATAGACGGGGAGGTTATTGAGGAGGAGATCGCGCGGGCTGTGATGGAATCCTTCTGCAAGCAAGATGTTAAAATCACTTCATTGAGGCCTGCCTACGGGCAGACGCAGCAAGCTGTCATGGTCCTCTCTTGGAGGGCGGCGAATATCCTGATCGCGAATAGTAGGATTCGAGTGAGCTGGCATTCCTGCAGGTGCTTCTGAGGGAGGAGGACACCCGGTGTTTCCGTTTTTAGGAATAGGGGCATCGTGCAGGAGAATGAAAGAGACCTGACAGGACACGAGCGAGCTAAAATTGTGGTGGACATTTTAAGCGTGAATGCCGTGAAGAAGCTAAGCCGCCGCTATCATAATTTTGGAACCCAATGGCTTTAGGGTCAGAAGTGGTGGCTGGGGGGTAGATTCCAGAGAGGACGTGGCAGTAAGGGACGTCACAGGGAGTTTTGCCTCCTTAGATCTCAAGCAAGGGAAAGGCTTCGTGAGGGTGTGTGTCGGCGGAGTGTGCATCTATTGTAGTTACATCTCCCTCCAACGCCACTTGGGCAGCAATTAAGGATTATCTTGGTAATCTGGTGGGATGATCACCTTTGGGAGGGGGTCCGAGGATCAGTTTTGGATCACGTGTATGCCTCTGAATCCTTGGCCTCCAGAGTGATTAGATATGAAGGAATGCAAGAAGAGGGAAGTGGTCATTGAGGGTTATGGGTCGAAATAGGCGATTTTCGACACATTCAGAGGCCTGTACGATGGCATGTTCTCCGTTTTAAGGAGAGAATAACTGCTGGTTTTAATCAGTAATGTCCACACAATTCGGAGAAGCTCGCTACCTCTGTTCAAGCCGTCTGCCGGGAGATGTTGCGTACTGGAACGACACGAAGGAGGCGGATCTATTGGTTGACCGCGGCAATAGGTGTGTTGAGAGCCGTGGTGCTAAAACACAGACGTAAATTACAGCGCTGTTTGGCGAGGGGGAGGGCGGATGCCGCCGGGCTTAAAGAGGCTCTCAAGAGTGGCAAGGCTAGACTTAAGAAGGAAATTAAGAGAGAGAAGGGGGAATCCTGGAGGAGTATCCTCCAGGAGCTGCAGGAAGACCCCTGAAGTCAGGCCTTTAAAATTGTGACCAAGAAGTTGGTCAGAAGGTTTCCAATCATACCAGCTGACCGGAATCAATTCGTAGTAGATTCTCTTTTTTCACTGTTGCAGGAAACAGCTTGGTAGAGGACGCCGTTTGAGGATGTCAGGAGGATCACCTTTTCGGATCTCTGGGGAGCCACGACTGGATTAAATCCCATGAACAGCTTGGGTCTTAATAGGATATTACGGGAGATAGCTCGTTTCGCGGTCCAGGCGTTCCCTGACCGTGCTAGATTGTATAAATTATGCGTTTACACGGGGCGTCTTCCTCGGATGCTGGAGGGGGCGGTGAAGTTAAACCTGCTGCCCAAAGCCGGAAGAGACATCGGAGAGCCGGGTTCGTACAGGCCAGTGTGTTTATTAAACGCACTGGCCAAGATTTACCAGAGGGTGATCGAGCGAAGATTGGTGGTGCAAATCAAGGACCTGGGTGGGCTCTCCAACAGGTAATATAGTTTTACAAAGGGAAGTCTGCGGTGTACGCAATTTTGGACGTTATACATTTTGCAGACAATACAGTTAAGGAAACGTGGAAGACTAGAGAGATCTCTTCCATGATCAGTCTCGACGTTAAAAAGGGTCTTCAGTAGCCTCTCGTGGCATGTAATAGTGGAGGCTTTGGAGGAGTTTGGAGTAATTGTCAACTGTTACTGTTATTAAGGATTACTTGAGGGACCGGTTCGTACGGTTACTGATACTGGGGAGTACGTCATTGGGATGAAAGCGGGGTTTCCCCAGAGGTCTATACGGACCCCTCCTCTGGATTATCGTCAAGACAAGATTTTTCGTCAGCGGTATCTAGGCCATTTTGGTCAAGAAAATGGATGAACAGCAACTACAGAATAGAGGGAAAGCGGCGTTAGTGTCGGTTTCTAGATGGATGTCTCCAAATGGGCTGGAGATTTCGTCCGAAAGATTCGTGACAATTTAGCAGGTCCAGAAGGCTAGGTATTTGGGGGTCTGAATTAATAAAAACAAATCATTTGGTTTCCATATCATGAAGACCGGCATGAAAGCTGAGAGGATGCTAGCTGCGATTTCAAAACTTATGTTGAATACGATTGGATCGAAAGAAAAAATGAAAAAGTCATTGGCACCACAGTACGTCGGTAATTTGGACAAGGTGATTGGACGGCTACCGTCGATAATAAACTTCGGCAAATCAAAGACTCTGTGTTGCCATGGGACTCCTCATGCAGAGAAACTCTTCGTGAGGAAGTGGTAGTCTGTCATTCGGTAACCTGATGTCAGCAGAGCACGCACCATTATGGCCTACTGCCGCATGACTGTGTATCACATACACAGATGCGGATGATGGATTGCGTATGTTATGCGGCATTATGTCGTAAATTCAGACTAGACAGAACCATTCGCCAAATTCTGGGTAGTAATAAAGTAGTATTCCTGAGTTGCGAAGCTGGGTGAGGCGGCGACACGGTGAGGTTGACTACCGCCTCACCCAGTTTTTCTGGGTCATGGAGATTTCGACGGGTTCCTGCAGAGGTTTAGATGCAGCGATCGGCGACCTGCGGGTACTGCGCCATGATGATAGTGCCAAACATACTGTTTTTAACTGTAACCGGTGGTGCAAGGAAAGGAGGAAGCTTTCTGTGGCCATTAACCTGATTCAGTAATGGGGCATATCCTGGGTAGTCGAGAAAATTGGACAGAAGTGGCCAGTTTCATTAGTGTTGTCCTACGGGTCAAAGGTGAGGAAGAGCCTTAGATATGAAGACAGGATATTATATTTTTTTTAAAATTCTTATTGAAGGAGGCTCGTTTAGAAGCAGGGAGGCAGCTCCCATTTCTAGGCGTGTTCTGGCTCCCCCATAGCAAGTGCGGGGGAGTCGAGGCGCGTTCGAAGACGGTAAGGGGGACCGTCAAGGATAGTTTTAGGGCGCGATGCGATGAAGTGTTTAGGATAGGGCCGAGTTGGGGAGTCTCCCTTCAGAGGGTTTTTTCGGCCTTCTTTAATAGGTGGTCAAATTACTCCAGTTACGGGGGAACCCCCTATGGAGGCGTCCTTAGGACTTATTTGCAATGGGCAGTGTACTGTCGCGGCACCCTGAGACGACCGACGAAATACCTAACGGTTGCCTTGGGGATACTTAACAGAGTTAAAAAAAAAAGCTGCAACCCCAATTTTTATCACCAAAACACAAATATAATTTTAGATAAATCGTCCGTATAAAGAAATATAAATCGTTCGAATGAATGAATGGTTCCGTTCGTGCGCTGTGCGCAGCTATTTTTTTCTATTTAGCCTCCGGAACCGCTGTAAGGTTATTACTTTGGAAGATGAATTAGGATGATATGTATGAATGTGAATGAAGGGTAGTCTTGTTCAGTCTCAGGTCGACTCCTTCTGAGAATTGGTACCCATCCACCAAATAACAGCGCGATATCAACGATCTAGTATTCAAATCCGTATAAAAATTAATGCCTTTACTAGGATTTGAACCTTAGAACTCTCGACTTCGAAATCAGCTGATTTGCAATGACGAGTTATATTACTAGATCAGTTATAATACTAGATCAACCAAGTGGACTCCGCAGCTGCCGCGCACCACGTGGTTTGTTCTAGGCCAATAGCAGCTAAAATACCATCAAACAAACAAGCCCACGCACCATAGTTTTTATAGAGTGATGTTAGTTTTTTTTTTTTCAATAGCAGAACCATAACGTTTGAACTATGTTCAAAAAAGTATTCCATCTCATTTATTTCACAGAAAACATCTATACTATTAAAGAGAAAGAGGGTTTTTTTTGTTCGGAATAAACAAAAAAAAAACTACTTAATCAGTCACAACCAAATTTTTACCCATGTTTCTTGGCATAACTGAGAAGTTTTTGAGATATATTTCATCTCGAAAAAAAATGTATTTGAAGAGATTTGTCAGTTGAAGCACACACTTTAATGAATTGAATTAATGAACTGTAACTGTCAGCCTCTATCACTGAATGAGCTGGGTTTGAACTGATGATTCAAAATTATAACTAATTCTAATATTACAAATATATTAGAATTAAATTTACACTTAATAAAATAATATTAAATAAATTTAATGAATTTCTGTTTAATAATAATGGGCTTCCCATTGGAACTATGTGTGAGGCAGGAGTGCTGAGGTGATCTGAGCACCTGCTGAAAGATTAGATCAATCTTCTCCATCAACTGGTATCAAACGGGTGTTCCTGGGGTGACGTTTTTTTGAAGGTAAAATGGGATGCTCTTATATATCTATAAACAACTGTCCGATTTTCAAAATTCAAATGGGGTATTTGTTAATAGGTTGAAGACTAACTTTTGCAATGCATCAGGTACACATGTGATTAACAGATCATGGTTATTTGGAAATGTTATCTAAAAATGAAAAATTATTTATTAAAATATGTAATTAATAAATAATTCGTTACGGTGCTGCACTTCTCATTCGGGCCACTAGATGGTGAACCGCTAAATTCTCATGCTCTTTTGTTTCAGCAATTCACACCCAAGATATTTTTCAGTAGATAAATTTTCAATAGAAGTCTTATTAAAATTGAAATCAATAAGTCATGAGTTTTTCATAATCGATGCCAAGATAAAACTGGAAGATAAATTGATAAAACTTTGTACATATGTTCTTCTTATGGTGCAACTGCACACTAAGAATGGATTTTTTGAAATTCAGAGATAAAAAGGGTAAAATGTAGTAACAATGTAATTTACTAATTTTTAATTTCTTGGTAAAAAATGAAGATATCAGCTTGATCATTTTGTGAGTGTCCTTATGTGAATATCTAAAATCCAATTTCTAGATTTTTTGAAATTCTGCGTTCAAAGATTAAAATAGATTTTTTAATGTTTTTTAAATTAATTCCTCAGTAACAAATGAAAAAATCAATCTTATTTTGGTGAGTGTAATTTTCGTGTGAATAAACCAATTTCTAGATTTTTGAAATTCAATCTTGAAAGGTGATGAAGAAAGATAAAAAAAAATTTTAAACAATCATTATAAATTTTCCCAACCCTGACTATAATAAATGATATATTCAGTATATTTTGGCTAGCACATAGTCTTCAGATAATATTTAAAAACTATTTTCAGATTTTATAAATTTAAATTTTTTTAAGGGATGTGAATATTTATAGTGCTGTGGCTCTACCAACATAGCCACTGCCACTGTTACTGTACATGTTACTGGCTGCACCTTCCTCTGATTACTTGACTAAGAAACATAAAATAAAATGATTGACTGCTACGAGAAACGCAAGTAACTATTTGGCGTGGGCGAAGCTGTGACAGGGAACTAGTTTTATTACATGGAAGCAAAAGATGATGCTAACTGCAGAATGCTTCCAGTTAAGATAGTCTATGCCCCTGATTTTTTTTTCTAGTTTTAGCAATTCAGTCATTGATCTATAGTATATAATTGCATAAGATAGTTCTGTCATCCATGATAACAACACAAGTTAAACAATGCTACTGCATCAAGTTCCTCCAGAAATTCAGTGATACTCTATTTGAAAAGAAATATAACATCAAAAGGCATTATGGGTTAATGCTTGGGTTACACAAATAAAAGAGGTATAATCATTTCAAAAATTTTCAAACTTAGTTGTCTATTTTCTCAAAACAAGGTAAGTGAAATGCAAAGTCAAAAATTAATTTACTGTTTTTTTTTTTTTTTTTTTTTACATTAGTTTGGATTTATGCATCATAAATTGGCTTCAGTAAGTCAAAAACTTTAAATTAATTTGTAACTAGTGCTTGAAGTTTATATGTTTTTAAGTAATCATTTGTTTCTTCAGTTATAGCACTATGTAATTTCTGCTTATTACTCACACTTACTGTAAGTAAGCTTAAGGTTATGGTTTTGGAGTAAAAAGGATATTTTTCAGAATGCAACAACATCTAAATATAATTCTGAAATGAGACTTTTGAACAGTAGGAAAAAATGCTGGATTAAGTGTAACAAATCACAAAGACCAGTTACTTCTTGATGACTATGTGAAAATTATGTTATCCCAAATGTAAATATCAAATTATGTACATTTTATCACCACAAAATCTAAAACATAAATTGATTAGTTTTTATTTGGTTTGGCATCTTTGAGTTAATTTTTAAAAACAATTTCTTGAGCAATACTAATTGGTCTTTTCTGAGTAAAGATTTGCTACTAGAGCTATCCTTATGAATTGGTTAGCCAAGGATATCAAGTGGTTTAACCAAAGGGGATCTGAAATTTATGATGGAACATTAGCTAATATAATAAATTTCATGAGAGTCTAATTTAAATCCATTACTGCCATTCAGTGTTCTGGCATCAAAACTTGTTAAGCAGAAATAAGAGAATATTTCCAAATTAAAAAATATATATATTCAGCATTAAAATATTTAAAAAATTGAGTTTTAGAAATTAATAATAACAATAATTTCATATTCAACAACCTTCAATGAACACATCAACCAATGTGTGTGCGTGTGTGTGTGTGTGTGTGTGTGTGTGTGTGTGTGTGTGTGTGTGTGTGTGTGTGTGTGTGGGTGGGT
>JAAAKQ030018404.1:0-17916 GCA_010016005.3 Zanna intricata
TCATTCATCTCATCCCTCTGAAGATATAGTTAATTGTGGTTCCGGAGGTTAAACAAAAAAAAAAAAAGAAAAAAAAAGTTTATTAAATTACTAGTTATTTTGAAGTGAATTATTAATTTTTTCATAACAAAATTCTTTTCATCCATGTCAAAATACAAAAGTGATAATTTTTTTCTTTTTTCCGGCTTTTCCTTAGGATTGTATCTTCCTGTTTATTTTTAATTTACAGAATACAATAGAAAATGAAAATAAAGAATATAAATGCAAATTTAAAATGTAAATAAGTTTTTTCTTTTTCTTAAAAACATCTATTAATTTTTACAATGTATCCTTTGTAGTGATTTATTGGTCTGATCGGGTTTCATACAAATGCTGCCATCTTCCGATCGATCGTATGTTTAACAGTAAATTTGCTGTATAACATAAGTTATTAATACGGTTCTATACATCGTTAAACTGATAATATTTTTAATCCCTGAACAATTTTTTCACATTTTATTATAAGAGCAATACACTTTTATTTTCAGATAAAAAAAATCATGTAAACTTTCTTATGATGAAAAGAGGATTACCAACGTAGCATTATAAAAACCGATAAAGTTATAATAATGCTTGTCAACGCATTACAAAATGCATAAAGAAAAATTAAGTTATAGAGATACAATTATAGAACAACACAGTTATTTTTTAGTTTATCATAAAGAAATAATAAAGAGAATAGAACAAAAAATTGAAATAGCGGTACAAACCCAGAGAGAAAAAATAAAATGTTGTGATACACTTGATTACATTTTTCCTCTAGCTAAAACTAGATTATGTAGAACTTCGGTTTCTGAAAGACGAGGAGTAGAAATCTAGTTAAGTTCTAAAACTGTGAGATATTTACTTAAAAGCCAATCCTTTTTTGCAGCTAAGAAGGCTAAAAAAGTAACAATGTGTCTAGTTATAGTCATAGAAGACATCTGAAGAAAACAAAGCTATATTTACTCTGTATTTATGGATTTTGAAGACACTATTTAGTAAATAAAATTTAAAAAATAAACTTTTGTCACATATCTTAGGATTTATTTGTATTATCCATTTAACTGATTTAGTTTGGGGTATAAAAGATATGATTTACTTCTTGTAGTGAAATTCAAATATAGTGATAACGAATTCCAATAAAAATAAAATAAATGTAACATAGAATGATTATTAAATAAGTGATAAAACAAGTATTTGCACTGAATAAATTTACAATTATAATTAACGCATACAACCGATTGAAAACAAATTCTGTTAAATTATCAACATGCATTAAATAAAACTTATGAAATGTATATTGTATAACTCTTCTCGTACTAATTTACTTAGCAAGTATGCTTAGATTAGAGACGGAAGAAATGTATGTGAAAAGACGAGTGACAGTAACGAAATACAAAAAAAAAAAAAACTAGAGTAATTTTGATGTACCATTGAATGAAGATGACTGTTCAGGAAACCACCTTACTGTGCAGTCGAAGAAACCATAAAGTTATGCCACCGAAGCCCAGAAACTAACTTACCCTAGTAAAACTCAAGCCTTCGTACTTGATGGCGTATTGGAGATATTCCGATTAGTGCATGTATCATGGCCACTGGTAAATTAGTTACTCCCAAGAATATCTTGTATGCATCTATGATTTCTATGAACCGAGTGTGAATCTACCTGGCGAATAGTGATCTTGTTAAATCAGTAACCCCCCAAAAAAAAGGCTGGTTGTGCCTTTTATTGTTAAGCACAATAAAGTTAATATGGGAACCAACACGTAGGGAATCTCCAGGTGACTTTGTTGACTCAATTCAAAAGAGGGTCCGCTCTAATGTGTGCCCAGTTATCCCGACTGAGGAATTATCCACATTTTTCTTCTTTTTTTTTTGGTCGGTGGTGAAGGAATGTCATTTACGCACGCCACCACGGGTGTACCAAGCTAGGATCCAGGACGCTATTCGTCAAGGGCTAACTAACAGGTTCTGCCAAGGTGTAGTTAGGCATTACAACCCATACCGACTAAACCTCCCTCACCGTTTTTTTCTCCCCGAGACCGGACCCGCAGTTAAGCATTACTCAGCCCGGGGAAGTGCCTTTGGGTTCGTGCATCATCATCGCCCCCACCCGAATAAGCCCGGACAGATGACAAATCAGCAGAGGGCTATCCATCACCCCTCCCCCCACAGGTCCGTTTCTTCACACCACTATTGTGGGCTTTATCTGTGTCCGTCTTCTTCATTCTTCGTCCTTGGTATCACACACTCATTCATCCATCACATTAATTCATCTTAATCCACACCACACTTTTTTTTTTGGTGTATATGTGGGTGTATGTGTATGTATTAATGTATTCCTTTTGCATGTCTGTTAGTTTTTTATGGTTTTTTTTTGGTATGTGTGGGTGTTCTTGTATGTATGTGACCGTCGAGGGTTCAGGAGTCCCTTGCGTCATCATCGCCGCCCATCCCCGCAAGCAGGAACGTGCGAAGACTCAGGGAGGCTGTCCCTCCCCATCGACTCCACCGTCCGATGAAATGAAGAACTCTGCTCTAGCGTCTCTTTGGGCCTATTCAGACTCCTCTTCTCTTACAGGCCTCTACCTTCAGATTTATAACTGAAGTAGCAAATTCGTCTACTGCCCTCCAGTTTTTGTGCGAGGACAACATGTATGGCCCTAAACTCTCGGGGCTGAATACGTATTCAATCCATTACTCTTTGCAGGTGGCACCTGCAAAGAGTAATGACTATACAAGCCATTACTCTTTGCAGGTGCCACTGCAGACACTGCAGCAGCGTATGCTTTCCAGTGTCCGGCGCGAAACAAAACATGCAGATGTCCGTATCCCTCTTGCCGATGCGGTGCAAGTACGATTCGAAATTACCATGCCCGGTAAAGAGTTGAGTCATATATATGCCACCATGGAGTCTGAAGCACCAGCCTTTAAGATCGACAATCAACGTCCTGGTCAGTATAGCTTTACCGGCCTCCCGCCATCTGTCTTCCCAGCTATTAAGTATATCCTGCTTTTCCTCGTCTTTGCTCACACCTTCAAATATGAGTGCACGTTCCCTGACTTGCAAATCAATAGGCGGTTCCGCAGCTAGCACACAACATGCGTCATAGGAGACCGTTCTATACGCTCTTATCACACCTAGAAGGGACTGCCGGTGAACCTTCTGTAATCTCTCTCTGTTGCGCCAACAATCGATTGCAGAACGCCAGGCAACGTATAACAATGCGGACTTTACAGCAGACATAATTACCTTCCTCTTCGAGGCCCTAGGAGCCGCCTGCGATGCCGTAAAAATATTCAAAGATTTAACCATGCCCTCCTCTCTGTCACAACAATGTAACAGCCTGTTACAGTGTTGCCTGTTCAGTGAAGCGGCAAGCCCTGTCTATGATCACATCAAAGTACTTAATCGACCATTTCTCTAACAAGACATGTTGTCCCACCCGCAGAATAGAAGCGCCAAGCCTTCTCCTGTCTGCCAGTTTGCATACTCGCATTTATTCAAGTCAGCGACAAATTATGCTCGTTCAGCGAGGTGTTGATCGCCCGCAAAGCAATGTTACCATTGTTCTCAATATCACGCTCTGTCTTACCACACGAGGGTTACACATGCTCATCTATTTGGCTCTCCTCAACAGATCTGTGAAACGTGCAAGGTCAAATGCTCTTCTATTGCCTAATCTTTGGAACTATCCGACAAAACTCAGATCTTGGTTCAAATATGAAATCTCTACTAAACTGGAAAGAAGGAATAGAACGTTTGTTGCGGTTCCTCCCTTACAATCGAATGAAGAATGCAATTTAGTGGTTATTGTGTGATTTATATAATTTAGTCTGTGTTTTCTGTTATTTATTTATGATCATGTAGTGTTATTTTAGTCGCTAATAATTGTTGATACGACTATAAAAAAAAAATTCTCGAGTGGTTTACTGAATATAAATTATTCTATTAGCAACACTTTTTTTCTTTTAGAACATACTTAGTAAAGAATAATTTACTGGTATCAGATATCAAATCCATTAAATAATGAGAATAGATAAAGAATATTATTATAATAATAAATTGGGTTGACCTACAAATATTTTTCTAGTGTGTAATTTTTTTAAGTTACGAGGAAATATATATTTATAAATATATATATCAAGAGCTTTATAATTTCCACATAATTCAAAATTTAGGTCATTCAGTGTTAATTTAATGTTGAAAGAAAGTTTAGAATTTTTAGAAATGAAAACAAGCAGATAAAATTTTTTTTTACGATTAAATATTTTTAGATTAGTAAGTTGCAGAAACAGGAGTAATGTAAATATATAGTAAATGGTTATGAAGAACAATTATTCCGGTTAAATTAACTGATGAACATAACAATACAAATTCTAACTGAAATCTTCAAACCAATTTAATTTTTCGTATTTATAATACCATGAAATAATTTAACTGTTTGTTTTTCTTCATTGTATATCTTTCTTTGGAAAAGATTACCGTATTTTTGCCAAAATTATGCGGTAGTTATTACAGTACCATTGATTAGTAAATAAAAATTTCAAAACAAAAATCTAAATTCTCTTTTATGTTTTTGTTTTTAGTATTTTGAAAATCGCGTATTCGGTGCAGTAAAATGAGGAAAATAGATGATTCATTACAGGACATTTTTCTCCGTACAGAAGTTGCTTAACAGAGCTTATAGTCCTTGAACTATTATGTTTTTTTGTTTTTTATAATAAAATACTGATGAATCATATGGGTACACAAGCTGCACACGAGTGAACAAGGTATTAAGATGTGAACCTTTTTTATATATACAAAAGCCAAACTGACAAAAGATAATCCAGGACCTTCCGAAAGCAGGATTATCACAGAGGTCATAAAATTAAATTTATATCCAAATCCCAATCACATGCTTTCATGTTACTGAGAAACAACTTATTTTGTGACATTTAATTGACATTAAAATAAACAGTGTCCAAAAACTGTCATTAAATATTCTTGTAATAAAATGATATCTATCTGACATCTCTGTTACCAGACAATTAACCTATAATTAAAGCTTAATAGGCTAAGAATTCACTGTAAGGTAGTTTTAATTCTATCGTGTCTTAATAAGTGAATCACTATTTTAATTATTAATATTTCAGTTGTCGCAGTCCAACGAAACTCAAGTTGTTTTAGAAAATGTAGGACCGAGTCTTTCTGGAAACATTAGTTGCGAAGTTACCAGTGAGGCCCCGAATTTTTCATCCAACACCGCATCATCAACAATGTCAGTGAAAGGTAAGAATAAAGATGCATTTTAATTGGTGTATATTATAATTTGTGTCCATGATAATGCAAACAATACAATATAATAAAATTTATAACTATTTATTTATTTTTATTTTTTATATACATTATACATTGTTCTATCTAAATTTGAAATTAATTAAAATTACCGTAGTTATTATTATTAAAAAGGTCTGATGTGGATACCACATGACTTTCTTTTACGCCCAAAAAATTTACATAAACAATTTTTTGCTGCATTTCATTTAAAATTATTTCATTTGAAAGTGGGATAAGTTCCTGAAATTCTTTAATAAAGTGGAGAGTTACAAAACTGCATTTAAGTAGATACCGCATTCCACCGGGCTGGTCTGGTGGTTAACGCGAGACATCGCAAATCAGCTAATTTTGAAGTCGAGAGTTTTAAAGATCAAATCCTAGTAAAGGTAGTTATTTTTATACGGATTTGAATACTAGTTCCTGGATACCGGTGTACTTTGGTGTACCTCCGGAACCACAATTAAGTATATCTTCAGAGGGATGAGATGAATGAATTGTAGCGTATGTGAAAAATGCCATGCCTGACCGGGATTCGAACCTGGGACCTCCGGATGAAAGGCCGAAACTTTGGTGGTTGGCTTTCAATTAACCACACTTCTCAGGATTGGTCGTACTGAGATTGTACAAGATTACACTACATTCATTTTCATACACATCATCCTCATTCATCCACCGAAGTAATACTGAGTATTCCGTAGGCTAAAAAGATACGGTAGTTCCGGAGGCTAAAAAGATTAAGAGAGAGGTAGACACCGCATTGCATCATATTTTTTTGTGGTGAAAATGAGAAGTGCTGGAACCGTAACCATCGACACATCGGTTCGAATCCAACTTCATGTAAGTATTTTCTAATATTTTTTTTTGTTTAATTAAAATATATTGATTTATTAATAATTATTAATATCTGTGAAAATGTTTGAATTAAAATGAAAAGTACATAAAATGTTATTTTACCAATAACGTCGATTTTTTTAGTTTCATTTATTTTATTTTTATTGTTGAATTATTATTTATTGTAACCATTTTTAGGAAAAAAATAGATATTTCCTGTTTATTTTTTTTATTTTTTTGACGATGAGTTGCGAAGGAATGCAGTTACGCACGCCTCATGGGGTTGTGTCGAACTTCGAACCAGGGACGCTAACCGCCCCCCAGCTAGTCAAACCCAGCAAACTAAAAAGCCTGGCAGAGCGACTACTAAGTAGGCTCAACAGGCTGCCCTCTATCGACTAAACCTCCCTCACCGCTCTTCTCCGCCCCGAGACCGGACATGCAATTAAGCGTAACTCTGGGGAACCATGTCTGACTAACTTCGAAACTTCACTACTTCTTCTGTATATTTACATTCCCCTGGTCTACTACTCCTGTCGTCCCTGTGAACAAAATAAACAGAACATCCATTCACTCATCCATACTACCATCCACGCACACACTCACACCCTGTTGTATGTGTAGATATTTGTGTGCACGTGTTCACACCCAAGGAGAACGAGAATCCCCGTGCATCCTCATAGCTAGGACAAGTGGCAACTTAGCAGAAGGCTGTCCCTTCCCCCGGCTCCTCGTTGTTCGTGACATCTGAAAATCGAAATTTTTGCGATCATAATACTTCCTTTACTTTGTACAAGGAAGTAAAAAATTAATATTTCCTTGTAAAATTATTGTATTACATCTTAGTGATATGATGCATAAAATTTCATTACTTCCTTGTACATGAAGTGCAAAAAAGTATTGCAATCGTGAAAAATTTCGGTTTTGAGATTTTAACGGAAATATATCCATTTTGACTATCCCTGAATCCATTTTCAATTTTTTCGGCATGACGTGTATACATACTTTCGTTCGTATGTATCTTGCATATTTCAAAAACGATTAGCTGTAGAATGTTGAAATTTAGGATGTAGGACTGTTGTACCTTCTAGTTGTGCATCGCCCCTTTTGATTGCTATCGACTGCACCAAAAGTGTCCAAAAAACATCAAAATCCACACAAAAAATTGGATTTTGGACTTTTTCTTAACTGCAGTAATAAGCCCTCATTGAAATTTTGCAAAGATATATCATGAGTGATACTTATTTTCATTGGTTCTAGAGTTATGGACAAATATAATTTTAATGAACAAAATATTTGGATCTTAAAAAGAGAATGCACCTCGGTTCGAATCGGACTTCATTTATTATTATTTTTTTAATTTAAATATATTGACTTAATAACTATTAAATTTAGATTGTAAAAAGAACAATTACAATGTAAAATAATTTAATAATAACAATAAAAAAAAGTAAATAAATTATTAGGAAATAAAATGTTATGTACTTTTAAAAATATGTATACGTAAATCAATAGGCGTACAAGAAAGTCATGTTGTGTTCACATCAGTTTTTTTAATTTTATGATGAATGACATTACATTACAACGGTACATGAGCTCGATATTTCTGCGTAAGAATATGAAGTAGAAATTTTGTAATGTTTGAAAATTGCATACCTGCCCGCGATTCGAGCCCGAGACTTCCAGCTGAATAACCGAGACGTTATCAATCCATCAAGAAGATCGGCAGTTTACAGACTTCAAGAAACCGTATTTATTTATACAAGTGTGGAGTACATTCAGGAGATTAACGAAATACACATTTATTTCTGAACGCAGTTATAGTATATAAGTAAATTCGAATTTATTTATTTAAAATTGAAATTTTCTGCTCATATCAAGTTTAACTTGTTGTAGTTAAGATAATAATTCTTATATGAATATTAAATGGATTGAATATATGAGATATTTATATTATTTTGACAAGAGGGTACATCTATTCCAGCTTTAGGTAAATCGACAAAAGGCGGTTTTTCTTAATAGATGTTAAATTGGTATCAGTCTGGGAAAATTATTGTTACTTTTCAAACAAAGTAAAATTAAATTTATTTTGCACATAATTTAGATAAAAAGGCTATTTCATTTTCATGATATATAATAAAATAGCTTACAACAAGGAATAAGCATATAATTTAGTATTTTCTTGATAATTCCTAATATAATATAATGGTGAAGTAATATATGATGAAAAGCAAAGGGTGATAAATGAATAAAATGTTCTGGTTCTGTCTCAGCAGATTTTCTACTTTGCGGAGACAAAATGGCTTGGGTGACGCCGAAATTCAAAGCGCAGCTTGTGAAATTATGCTTCATAAGAAGCCAATATTTGCATCCTTGCTAACAAATAATGAAGATCAGCAATGGTATCGACTTTTATTAATCACCCATTTATGAAAAAAAAAATTTTAACTACAAAATTATTATTTCAAAAAAAATTAATTTAAAAAAAAGTTTAAAGAAAGAAGCATACTTTGTTATTCAAGAATTAAAATAACTTTTTATTTACTATAACAAAAGAGTTCTACTACTTTCATAAATCTGAATATTTATTTTCCCCAAAAATGAAATTGTATTTTTCTTTAAATAACAAACTAAATTCCAAAAAATAAGTCCAATATTATTATCATTAATTACTTTGTCCAAGAGGAACTTGAATTATTTTTGTGAAGTGATTTTCAAATTATCTGAAATTTCAGATAGTGTGACATGGTTACTTTTAAAGATAAAAGAAAACCAGTTTATTCCTTGTGATAAACTGAGAATGAATAGAAATGTAATAATCATTAAAAATCATTAGTATGTGGTGAACGGTTTATATTTGAGGTAATAATTTGAATAAACATTTCATGCATGCATGAGTAATGCAGGGAAACCCTTGCAAGTAAAGCCATCTCACTTACACGTGAAATATACGTCAGGAATATCCTTTACATATTCATTAAAATTACAACGAAAACTCTGGGTTTAAAATGTTTGTTTATTTTACATTAAAGTGTGTGCGAGAGATGTTTTGTTGTGATGAGAGAATAAGGCAATGGATTTAAATAGTTCTTTTATTGCATTAAAATAAAAATGACTGTTGGATAGCTGTAATATTTTCAAGGTAATTTTCTAATGCCAGAACTTTTAGCTAGGTTTTGTGAAATGTTTATCCTACTTGAGTTTCTCCCTACCTTAAGACTTAGTCATGTAAATCACTAGATTACAAAGCCCATTATTAAATTAAAACACTTATTAATTGTGACGAGCTCTTCTGAAACGGCATCAACAAAGGAACCGCATAACAAATGTATTAAGTTTTGAAAATGACTCTTCAACATAATGTAATTTCAATATGTGTATCGCTCAGTGTGTTTATGAGTTGTACACGTTTGAGAATTGTGAGCGCGCACGCACGCACACACGCACATAAAAACTATATATGTATATTGACATATTTACACAGAGAGAGTGTGAGAGTTTTACGAATACAAATGTGTAATATACAAATGTTTATTTAAACATTTATTTATATATATAATCATGTGCTTTGTATACATTAACACGTTAAGCTTTGTTAATGTGTTATTGTATAAAAACCACATTTGTGATCAAATTCACTAAATGATATGAAGCAGCAAAACGGAATTTGTTATTATTAAAAAAACAAAGTTATCATTTATAAACGTCTGTTTTCCAGATGAATAATCATAGTGTTTACAGTAAAAGAGAGAAAAGAAATGAAAAATATTCTGAGTAAATAGTAGAGTTGATCTCAAAATATCAGACAAAAAAGATTTACGATTATAAACTAAAGGTCATGTTGATGTATTATGATCATAATGATCTATCAACTTAAGTTAACAGCTTTTAGGTCAGGTTAGTAGGGCGGGACGGATAGCCTCTTGGAGGAGGAACGTGCCGGCTTCTCACAAGCGGAGAGTCGCCACGCTCTAAAGATACCAAGAGGACCCCGAAGGGGGGACTCCGCTGCAGGAGCCCAAGCGGGAAGGGCAACATTTAGGTATCTACTGCCACGACTCCCAGGGCAGGCCGATGTTATGCCAAGAGGCCATTCTTCCAGCCGTCCCTGGGAAAAATGGGGGAGAGTTTTTAGTCGGTGAGAGCTCGACACTACCATCTGTGCGGACAGATAATGGCTGTTAGAGCTTTTTTCTCCTACGAAGAAAAAAGTTAACAGCTTGCGTCATCTGAAGGAATTTACTCGGAAAGATTGTAGTGTTTAATTTTTCTTGATGTTAAAGTATAAAACATACGATTTTAGCCTGCACCTCTGACGAAATATAGAAGAAACAATATTTTTACTTCATTGAACAAGTAAAGGTAGTATTGTGATCACGAAGAATATAGGTTTTCGGATTTCAACTGAAATGTCCATTTTGACCATTCTTTAAACCATTTTGGCTAGTTTCTGCGTAACGTCTACGTACGTATCTTGCACAACTTAAAAAAAAACGATAAGCTGTAGGATGTTGAAATTTTAGATTTAGGGCTGTTGTAACATCTAGTTGTGCATATCCCCTTTTGATTGCAATCGACTGCACCAAAAGTGTCCAAAAAAGCCGAAAATCCATAAAAAAAATTTGATTTTTGACTTTTTCTTAACTGCAATAATAAGCCCTCATTAGAAGATTTTCAACGATATATAAGTGATACTTATTGTCATCGGTTCCTAAGTTGTAGCTAAATAAAATTTTGATTAACGAAATATTTGGATCTTGGAAGAGGAAGGCATATCGGTTCGATTCAAACTTCATCTTCTTTTTTCTAAATTTTTTTAAAAATTTCAATTTCTTGAGTT
This sequence comes from Zanna intricata, assembly GCA_010016005.3. Taxonomy (NCBI): domain Eukaryota; kingdom Metazoa; phylum Arthropoda; class Insecta; order Hemiptera; family Fulgoridae; genus Zanna; species Zanna intricata. The sequence continues at coordinate 11,016 of JAAAKQ030018404.1, forward strand.
TTTAATAATTATTAACCCGTGATTGTAAAAAGTTTTTTCGATAAATTATAACTCAATAATTACAATTAAAAAAAAAACAATAATAAAAAAATATCAGTGATTATTAATGAAATAAATTTTATGTACTTTTCATTTAAAAGAAATTTGTATATAAGAAGAACATCAAAATAAATGAAGTTAGGATGCTTCTTTCAGGATTGACCTCCCTGTAGGTTGGTCAAGTTGTTAGCACTAAAATACCTTTAAGCCCTAGCAACCCTACCAATGAAAATTAAACCTATGCACAGCTGCCCGATCAAGTAGGTTTGTGCTACACAAAAAAGGAATGCATTTTATTAGTGTGACCAATAATTTGAATCACAAAACAAAAACATGTGCATAGCCGGAAAAAAATTCTTGGGTCGGGTTTAATTCTGAAGAATCCTTTTTCGTGTAAGCACATGGAAGGAGGCTCGGTATATTCTACTCCCCAAATCCGGCACTGCGCCTGGGAGGGAGACCAAATACCGAGAAATATACCTCCTAAATAGCATGGGCAAGCTCTAAGAGCGGCTAATCGCTGAAAGATTACGGGTAGAGCTTGCCGAGGCCGTTAGGCTTTCCAGAAATCAGTACAGTTTCACGAAATGAACGTCCACCGTGGACGCAATACGGCATGTGGTCAATTGGGCTCCAACGGGACATTACGAACGTTGTAGCTAACGGGAGACGGAGATGGTCGCATACGCGGACGACCTGGCCCTGTTGGTGGCGGATCACACAGAAGACCTATTGAAGAAGGCCACGAACGATGCGGTTCAGAAGATTAGCGCCTGGCTTATCAAAAGAGGACTCCGGCTTGCTCCTCAGAAGACGGTGACGGGAATCGACTGGCGGTCCGGGTGGAAGGCTACACGGTCCAAATCTGCTAAGTACTAGGGCGTATGGCTGAACAGGTCGAGCCGCTCCTCGGTGAATGTGTCTGAGACAACAAAGAGGGCCCTGGCGTATCTCGTCAAAATTCTGGCAACAGAAGGAGGACCACGGGCAATCAAAAGAAGATTGCTGCAGACCGTGGTGTCCTCGATGCTGTTATATGCAGTTGCAGTGTGGAGAGAGGCAGTGGACTCCAAGAGAAACAGGCAGAAGATGGCCGCTTTACAACGAAATGCTAATCTGAGGATTTCCTCGGCTTACCGCACAGTGTCCGGGCGGCGGCGGCAGTCATTGCCGGGCACTAGAGTGGTCAACGATCCATGACAGTACCCCAGGCATGGAAGCGAGACAACTAATAATGCAGGAATGGCAGAGGGAAAGGGAGGCGTCTGGTAGAGGAGTCTGGACCAGGTGGCTGATCCCACGCATAGAACCGTGACTCCCAAGGGGATTTGGCAAAGTTAACTACCATCTAATTTAACTCCTCTCGGGCCATGGAGAGTTCGCAGCATTCCTCAACGTTTCAGGAGGAGGAAGGCACCGGAGTGCATTTATTGCTTAGAAGAAGACACTGCAGAACACACCTTCTTCGTGTGCCAGAAATGGGATGACCTGAGATGCACAAAGGCCTACACTGGCTCACCCCGGACAATGTAGTACCATACATGCTACAGGGCAAAGCATAGTGGAACGAGGTTGCAGACTGGGTCAGACAGCTCCTTGAAATCAAAGCAAGTGTAAAGATGTGTAGTTGCTTCAATGTTTAATATATCACCAACAAATATGTAAAGTTGTAGATAGAGGTTTTATGGATGCACGGAGACCAACATGTTTATATTATGTATAGTAGCTGATATAATGTAGTCGTTTAAATGAATAAGTACCATTTCTTGGTTAAACGATTATTTATTGTCAAAAATTGTAGTATATGCGTTACTGACGTTGAAGACATAATAATATCACATAGTATAATCTTGGGTTTTATAATTTTCTTATATCTTAATTAAACTATGAATAATAAACTTTGAATAATAACATAAACGACTTACGAAAATTTTACTTATGAGTGATACGTTGCAACTAACTTATATGAAGTACTACGAGCTACTGGCTTGAAATATTGCTTGCTACTGACCTGGCGTCTGGTATTGTACAGCCTTCTGCCGGTCTCTTTACTATAACTGAATGTGACTCGAATCGAATATCAAGAAAGAACCGACCATGTCGTTGTCTACCTTCAAGTTCTCAACGCATAGAACGTAACATAAAAATATATCATATAATATTTGATACATATAAGAACGTAACTGGAAGAGAGGCAGCAGAATGGAGCCCGGACTTAGGGACCATCAGGGTTCATGGCAGAATGAGCAGATGAGCTGGATCAGACGCATGGGTTTAATTTCAAACCCAGATAGTCAGACGAATTAGGTTTAACTATAAGTAAGAGAGAGGTTTAGTTTAGAGGGAATAAAGGTTGCCCGGGTATAAATAAATAAATATATATATATATATATATATATATATATATATATATATAAGAGGAATAGCGGGAGAACTATTAGGAGGGTAGTATTAATGAAGGGCTCTCAAGCAAAAAAAAAAAAAAAATCGGGATAAAACTTGACGAAACATGGCAACGAGGTAGCCTGATTGCCGAGGATGCCTTGGTCCGGGACACACGCAAGCGTCTACTGACTGGATCAGGTTACTTCCGATGAAGCATTTGGGTCCCTCTTAGGTATGAGAGGTCGCTTTCGAGTGGGTGGGGAGTGGCACTAGCGCATTTTTTCAATGGGAATGCCGCCCCTTTAGGTCAGGTTAGTAGGTCGGGACGGGTAGCCTCTTGGAAGAGGAACTTGTTGGCTTTCCACAAGCGGGGAGGCGCCTCGCTCTACCGATCCCAAGAGGATCCTGAAGGGGGGCTCCGCTACAGGAGCCCCCCTTCTGCAGGAAGGGCAACTGATAGTTTAATCTGCTGCTACGACCTTCAGGGCTGGCCGATGACATGCCGAGAGGTGATTCCTGCCGCCCCTGAAAAGATGGTGAGGGAGTTTAGTCGGTTGGGGGGGGGAGTAACACTATTTCATGGTGGCTACGGTCAATGTCCACTTAGCTTTGCAAAATCAGGACGACTAGCGTCCTGGCTTCGAGCTCGACACATCCTACGAAGACCCTGCAAGAAGTGCGGAAGTGCATTCTTTCATTGCCGTTCAAAAAAAAAAAAAGTATAAAACTGTACGATTTTGAAGAAAACATTTCGGATAATACTGGGTAACAATTAATAAAGTAAATAATTTTAATAAAAGATATTCAAATACTCAATGCCGAAAATGACTCTATTACAAGGTCGATAACTATCTGGACCAAGGGATTTTTTATGTTTTAATTTATGAATCCGGAATTTTATTTCATTAATATTAACAGGAGGCATTACAAATTCAAACGACATTTTATCAAACATTAGGTATTTAAATTTAAAAAACGCGATTTTCCGCAGAACTTATTATACATATCTTTTAATTTATTAAGAGGAGGGTTTACCTGTTCCTCAGGATCTTGGAATTCGGATAAACGTCCTTCAACCACTAAAGCAGCTTACTTTGAAGGATCTTTATTAAAGAGTTCTTGAGTTCTAGCATATTTTCGTCCTTTCGTACTATAAAAAGTTCTCTTATAATTTAGAAATGTGTTTAGAATAATTATTTTTAAAATTAGTTTTATTAGATTAATTTGAAAATTCGATGATAAACTTAAGTAATATATCATCAATCATATCCATAACACATTTATCTGTAGTAAATCTATCCAATATTACATTTAAATCTGCAATAAATCCGCTTAATTTAATGGTGATCTAGTTTAGAAATTTATTGGAGAAACAATAAAATTTATTGGAGAAGCTATTACAGTTTATTGGAGAAGCAAGTTTTGCATCTTTCACTAAACACTTAAAATACTGTACTGGCAAATCCAAAAGTTTGGTTGCCGGCCTCCGTGGTTCGAGTGGTAGCGTCTCGGCCTTTCATCCGGAGGTCTCGGGGTTCGAATCCCGGTCAGGCATGGCATTTTTCACACATGCTATCATTCATTCATCTCATCCTCTGAAGATATACCGGTAGTTCCGGAGGTTGAAAAAAAAAAAAACAAAATCATCAGATTCATCCAAATCATTAGTGTGTATAAGAACTGGTTGTTGTTGTTCAAATTCGTATAGATCGCAGCCTTTTTTGATTAGCAACACTCGGATGAGCGCTGTTAGTATGCACTCCAACATCACGTTTAGTCTTGAAGACACGATTATACCCAGCAACAGAACATGAATAATCACGTCTCTTTGGAGACTTAGGACCTTTGCATTTAGCATAATGTGTACACACTGAAATATAGGACCTGAAATCAACCGAATTACACCTTTTGCAAGCCCGTTGAATATTATTAGCAGGATGAACAGACCTATAATGTTTCCCTAAGAAGTGTATTGTCCACATGAGATTTGTCACGAAACTAACGGAAGTTGGCTTGCTGTCAGAGAAGAAGAAAATTGGCGCATTCATTTTGCTGATAAAAGATGTTAAAAACTTGTAAAACATATCGCATGTCAATGAATGAATATTTAATAGTTTCTTACAAAGCGGTTATCATACTAGTGTATGTTTCTTTAGTGAACGAAATGTGTGTTTTTTTTCCACAAGTAAATGTGAAGAATAACAGCCACATAAACAAACAGTAAACAGTATAGGAATATACGTAATATTGTATTATTTGCTCAAATTATCGATTTGCATATTATTACGTTGAATTATTGTATATTATGTTTGGAAACTGTCAAAAAAAACTTGTAAACTATAATGTATGAAACAAAATATGATTATTGGAATATATTTGTATTTATTCTTATATTATTATAATTTTAAATATTATTATTGTTATTTGTCCTATATTACTTGTTGGCCTTGTCGATTTCTTTGTATTTTTATCAATCTTATTTTTCCGGAGATTTACTCGACTCCCAATCGGGTGTGTTGATAATTTTTTATAACAAAATAAAATGTAGATTTTATAGTAATATGGAGTAAAAAACATTAATTATAAACATTGCGTAAAAATTGGTTCAAAACTTGAAGAATTTTATTCTCATTAAGGTTGTTAGAAAAAAATTTTTTTACAGAAATAATATTTTCACTTTTTATATTACGTTTTACTTATTATTTTTCGTGTATAAAATCGCAGTCAACCTGGCAATAGTCTTTGAATATCTTTAGTTATTTCTGTGTCAATCATCATATCATGCCAAAAGGCTGGAAGAATGTTTGTGAAACTTTTAGTATGTTTATAAAATTTACCCAGTGGTCATGTAATAAAGCAGAAGACCAATGCGATTTGAAAGTACTGTCAAAATCCTCACCAGAGAAGTTTTCTTTTTCATTTAATTCAATTATGTATTTTTTACATATAATTTTAATCAATGCTAAAACCCGCCAGCCAAACAACACAGTTCTTCAACAGCTCATTGTCGACTGATAAATATTTCTTCAGGGAAAACAAGATTTTAATAGCTGAATGCATCCGATTAATAAATTGATGGATCATTGAAGTTATTCATGGTTTGCCGTGGTATTCTTGCTGTATTGAAGCAATTAAGGAACTCGGGAATAATTAAAGATGTAATAACTTCAATTTGTTTTTTTAACGGTAATACAACAGGTAAAACTGTTTTTGTTAGATGCTGAACATCACGTAGGTTATGCTTGGTTAAGTCAGATGAAAAAATGCAATAAATGTAGATCTTTGTTTCAAAGCACAAATTTACGGATATTCTGTAATTATAATGCTGAGAATGCTTTAATGAATAAAAATCAAAATCTAACTTTATAAGTAACTCTTAAAAAAAAATTAAGTGTTATTAAATAAAATATCGTGATGAGAAATATGTACCTTGCGTTGGAGAGTTTGGCGGTCGCGAAGGCACACGCTTGATTACATCCAGTTAACTGTTACTACAAGTTTACAGGAGAGTTAACTAAGAAGTAAGTGAACATAGTTAGAAATTGAACAAGTGTTACAGGATAATAGGTAGTTGTGAACCAACAACTTCCAGAATTAGCGCAGATGAGTATGCAATATAATTTTGGGAATGATACAGTTTCTATTACTAAGTACTTTTAGCTGTTGGAAAGTAAATATTACTGTTATGTAGTAATGAAACTTTTATTGCAGACGTATCTTTTCATAACCCAAAATCAGTATGTTATCAGTGTTTAATTTTGAATATAATTTTCAAGAACTAAGTAGTTTTTTATATCCATTTTCTGAGGTAAATTAATCTTTTCAGATTGATCTTGATGTTGAAATTTACTATTAAATAGAACAAATTTAAGCTCAAAATATCATTTTTCGTTGCAAGTAAGTTTGTAATTATACTGCTATAAAATTTATAAGGTATATTTGGTGATGAAAGTTAACAGATTATTAAATATTTTACTAAGAAAGATATTTAGTTAAGAAACTTTGGACAATCTTCCTACTAAACAAAAATCTCAAATTTATAAACAGTATAGGAATATACACAATATTGTATTATTTGCTCAAATTATCGATTTACATATTATTACGTTCAATTATTGTATATTAGGTTTGGAAACTGTCGCCGGCCTCCGTGGCTGAGTGGTAGCGTCTCAGTCTTTCATCCGGAGGTCCCGGGTTCGAATCCCGGTCAGGCATGGGATTTTTCACACACGCTACAATTCATTCAACTCATTCTCTTTAAATATACCTTAACGGTGGTTCCGGAGGAATTAAGGGTTTGGTAACTGTCAAAAAAATCGTCAACTATAACGTATAAAAAAAAAATACGATTGTTGAAATATATTTGTAGTTATTCTTATATTATTATAATTTTAAATATTATTCTTGTTATTTGTAATTATTAACCGGCCTCCTTGGCTGAGTGGTAGCGTCTCAGCCTTTCATCCGGAGGTCCCGG
>JAAAKQ030018415.1:0-17914 GCA_010016005.3 Zanna intricata
TTGAAACCCAACCACCAAAGAACACCGGTATCCATGATCTAGTATTCAAATCCGTATAAAAATAACTACCTTTACTAAGATTTGAACCTTAGAACACTCGACTTCGAAATCAGCTGATATGCGATGTCGCATTAACCACTAGACCAACCCAGAGGGTTAATGCCTATATTTGTTATCCCACTACACAACGAAGGTTAAAAATCCATTTGTTGCCCTATTTACTTTGTGTTCAGCAGCTTCTAACACTAATAAGTCATTAAGGATAATGTCAACAATAGTAAGGCCTTTTTTTTAAGTCAAAGCTACTTTACATGGAGAATCAATCTTACTTGATCTAATTAAATAAACATCTGCAATAGGTATTTACAAAGGATGTCTCCTTTTTCCTACCACAATGACTTTTATGCAACAGTAAAATCAAACCAATATCACTTACATATAGCACTTTTATATAGCTTTGAAGATAAAGAGACATATTTTATGGGAGACTCCATAAACCCTGACCTTGCTTTGAAATCCTCCATCCTCTATAAAAATTCTAAAAAAAATAATATTAACAAGACTAGGAGCAGTAATCACTCTAACTGGTCATCTTGATAAACTGTTAATGTTTATTTTAGAGATCATCTTAGTAAATTGATATACTCTAAAAGTGTCTTCTATAAAACCAAATATTACCAGTTAAATTCTATTAACAAATTCCTAAGAACTAAACATCTCAAATAGTCAACCATATAAAAAAATATAAATATATTTCTCCCTCTCCCTCCCCTAAATTTCAGCCTTTAAAAAGAACCATTATCTTTGCCGATTCCAAATCTGCAAAACACAAACTACTGCATCAAACAAAACCACTAAAATAAACAGTGAAGGAGACAAGACGTATACTAAATCATAAACATAAAAAAGGAAAACAAAAATTTTTCAGTGGATTCTATTATATTCAGTAATACATGGAAATGAAACTAGATATTTTGACAAAGAAACATACTACACTAAAAACTAACCAAACACCATCCATCTTCAGTAAAGTCAGCTTATAATGAACAAAATAATAAAAACATTGTACTAAAAAAGATGCCAGCATCTCATCTAATAATAAATAATGGAATAATATCAGAAGCAGTTGAGAATAAAACAAACATATTGAAAAACAAGTGGTAATTCAAGAAAATAAGCTTCTAAGGAAACACTTTTACATTTTTTCCACTAGACCAAAAACTACAAATTTATAGTATTATAACAGAAGAACACTGAAATGAATAATATTAACGCACTAATAATAAACACATAAGTAGTGTGTAACCACAGTTAAATTACACTGTACAAAAAATCCCCAAAAAGAATGCAAAATAAATAACTTGACAAAACTCTATTGAGCTATCAGAGAACAAATAGAATGTATACCTCCATTTCAACAAAAAGATAAAAATTATGTACAAATCTCTAAATTTTAGAGGAAATGACAAAAAATTATGAATAAATAGAAACAGAAATACAATAATTATTTACTACTTTAGAAACCAAACTCATTAAAGGGATCTGAAATCAAGCCAGTTAAACATTTAATTTAAATTTACCCAAACCAAATGAACCTGTAACATAACACTGTATTCAAATAAAATAAAGTTATATTTTAAAAAAAATTTAATTAATTTTGATTTACCATAATAGTTTGTGATTTTAATAATTTATTTAAATAATCCCAAGGGTTAGATTGTTTAACAGCTATACCAAGTTCTTGTAAGCTAGTAATATCCTTAACACCAAACGGTGACAAATATGTAATTAAAAGCCAAGAAATCAATATGGCTCCAGTGGCTTCATATTGGAAACTGCCAGTTATATTACCAATTTCTCTAATACTGCTGTCCATCTTATTGAATAGATTTTCATCACACCAAATTGTTTCAGCTGGCCTACAAAACAAATTACAAAAAATAAATGAATAAATTGCAGAAAAATTTAAGTACAAATACATAATCATAACAAAAGTAATTCTTTTCTTTCCTACCCTAAAATGGCATATGAATACATCTCCAAGACACAGTTCACCAGCTAATGGTACACAGATATACCTGATTGTATTTAAACTATGCATGTTAGTTCCATTATTCTGGATATACAACCAGAATAACGAATAAAACTGTTCAAGTCGTTATTTGAAATTACAGTATACTTTTCAAAAGAGCATTCAAAAGGGAAGTTTTTTTATATTATCTATGAGTGATTTACAATGAATGTAACAATAACCAATCAATTGCAGGTTACAATAAATACAATCAGTTATAATAAACTGAAGCAGATAATAAGTTTCACACTACAATTAAACTCTTGTAAACAAAAACTAATCACTGTCAAAATTCAAATTCAACTTTGTGAAGCTCATCAGCCAATTTTTACAAGTGACAGTACCATTTTTTCAACATTTTATCTTACTCTATACTTATAATATGAAAAACTGAAACAATTAAACCACTGAAGTAAAAACAGTACAATATTTTATCACAACCTGGAATTACAAGGTGCAGCAGCATAATTTGCTGATTTGAAGGGTCGATAAAAATAAAGATGTTATATAGCTGTCGTAATTATTTTTTATACTACTAATTGAAAATTTACTTTTACACTGTTTTGAAAATTGTATCCAACAAGTGATGCCCTCTCATTGGCCACACACTGATTTATCATAATTTTAAGCCGGCCTCCGTAGCCGAGTGGTAGCATCTCGGCTTTTCATCCGGAGGTCCCGGGTTCGAATCCTGGTTGGCATGGCATTTTTCACACACGCTACAATTCGTTCATCTCATCCTCTGAAGATATAACCTAATGGTGGTTCCGGAGGTGAAAAAAAAAAAAAATCATAATTTCAAAGCATTGGTCATCTCTTTCCAGCATAGCAAGGGGTATGTTGGCTATTGCTTCACAAATATTCTCCTTCAATTCAGCAAGGGTTTTTGGGCATTCAATGTACATGAAGGAATTCAGGTATCCCCATAGTTTTTTTTTTTTTTTTTTTTTTAACCTCCAGGATCACTATTAGGCACTTCATCAGAGGATGGTGATGAATGATTTGTAGCATGTGTGAAAATGCCATGTCTGACCAAGATTCAAACCCGGGACCTTCAGATGAATGACCGATACGCTACCAATCGCACCACTGAGGCCAGCACGAAATAAAATATTCCACCAGGCAGGTCTAGTGGTTAATGCGACATTGCAAATCAGCTGATTTTGAAGTCGAAGGTTCTAAGGTTCAAATCCTAATAAAGGTTGACTTTTATATGAATTTGAACACTAGAGCGTGGATAACGGTGTTCTTTGGTGGTTGGGTTTCAATTAACCACACTTCTCAGGAGTTGTCAGCCTGAGATTGTACAAAATTACACTTCAATCACATTCATACATATCATCCTCATTCATCCTCAGAAGTAATACCTTACAGTAGTTCCAAGAGATAAAACAGTAAAAGAGAGAAGTATCCCCATAAAAAATAGTCACAAGAGGCTAAATTGAATGAGCATGCAGGCCACTGAAGATCGCTCCTCAAATAGATCAGGCACCCAGGAAAGTTCTTCCCCAAAACACATATTGCAGTTTATGCCATTTGTAGCATGGCTCCATCCTGCTGAAACAACACGTTCCTAACATCCACTTCTTTAAGCCTTGCAAAAAAAAAAAAAGGACAGCTGCATGCTTGCATGCCAAGTGCCGAAGAGATCACAATAAAGACTGATTTACACAATATTTTGGGGTACTCTCACGGATCATTCCCTTGATCTTCTCTTTTCAACACTACAAGTTCTCGTAAATGTGTTTGCCCATTTACCAATCAATTACCGACTAGGAACACGAGTGGCAATCTTGAAGAGTGTGTGGAATGCTTGCTGCATTTCAACGATCAAATGACCATTAAAAAAGTAAGCCTCTATGGCAAATGCGCACTGTTCCTTCATCCACCGCATTCTCGGTATTGAAGTGAAAGAAAGAAAAAACTTCCCCATCCACCCATTCGAATGAGACCATCTACACCCTCTTAACAGCCAAACCTCACTTTCTGGCAATTCCAATTTAAAATCAGCAAATTATACTGCTGCACCCTATACTATAACCAACAAAATTAAAAATATAAAATATTCCAAAAATGAGAATATACTGACAATTTATTAAAACTAAGTAACTGGATGAAATGAATAACTTCCAAATCCCACATTGATTTCAATAATGATTGTTTATGACTGTCATACTTGCTTAGAACACTTGGTCGTTTAGCATTACTGCTTTTCTGAAAAACAAAAAAAAAAATACATATATTATTAAATTAAATATATTGAGATACTTTTTCAAAAGTTATGTTTAGTTTCAAAACAAAGAAGAAAGACTTGAATGTTTGACAAAAGAGAAAAATAAGATTCCAAGATGTTGTGTTTGATCTTGTGATCTCAGATCTTATGGTCTTTCTGACATGTATTTTGGTTATAAAAAATTTAATAGGTAAACAAAATAAATAATGTTAATATGATAAAAAAATTAAAAAAACATTCTACTGAAAGTTTTTAGCAATAAAAAAGAGTGATCAAGATATAAGAAATGCAATGTTCATAATAGATTGTGAACTAGAAAAGAAAAACAGATAAATAAATGCTTATGTTATGATAACCGTTTTAATTCCAGTAAATCACAAGAACATTTTGTTTTTAACATATTATCTTTTACAAGCATACTGGTTAATTTAAATAATTAATAAAATATGCAACTAATAAATAAATAATAATAAAAGATAATGCCATCAATAAAAAAACAAACTTACATACAATAAATGGGAAGTTTTTTAAGTTTCCCTTGCAGATATTTTCAATGCATATAAAAGTTTATCCAACAGAATGTACATGAGTTATAAAAGTTTCAGAATACGGATATACAGCATATTTGCTCACATACATAAGTGAAAATTAAATGATTATTCAATTCATAATTTTTGTCAGTTAATATTGAGTTCTGTAAAACACTTGGGTTTATTTTACTAGCAAAGATTAAATGTCATTTGTGAAGTTAAAGATAGTAATCAGCTGTGGACTATAAATATAACTTTGTGGAATTGTTTATAAGAGACTAGAGAAAGGAAAAAGAGAAGCTTAAAAATAGTAATAAAAATAAAATAGCATTTTGCAGTAGAAAATGGAAGTTTCCACATCTTCTTACACTCAAGACAGATACCAGCATGAGTTTGTTATATCAATGACAGTACAAAATTCAAGGTCACACAAATAATACATCAAGTTGAAATACAGAATGAAGATTTTAAAGTAAACCAAGAATGGCTATAACACTTTATGTTATACACATGTAAATGTTAGCCATGAAGTATTGATAAGGAAATACACATCTTTTAGCATTTCTCAGATGCCAGAAGAAAAATTATTGGCCTTTCAGTGACATGTAATTCAATTAAAAGAATACTATTTTTTAATAGGAGCTGCCAATCAAACCCTAGTTTACTTGACATACCAACAGATTCAACAAATGCAGTTAGTAATAAAACTCTTCAAATGTACACTTGCATCCGGGAGAAACCTAAATATACAGTTTATGGTGACAGCTGTTATGGTAAAGAAGTTGTTGAAGTAAAGTAGTTGAGTGCGGAGGACCAGTATATAATATATTATGTAAAATAGCTGATGTGATGTAGACATTTTTAAATGAATAAAGACCAGCTCTTGATTAAACGATTATTTATTGTAGTACATTGTTTGTATGCGTTGATGGCGTTAACTGTTTTGTATAATTTAACTGTTTCATATAATTTTCCCAAATGAATAATAATTATTATTTTACACTTATGAATAATGAACTTATTAATCTAAATAATTAGCTGATAAGTAATAAAAAGCTTATGAATGATTTCGCTTATGAATATTCGGCTGTTACGGCCAACAACTTGAATACAACTGCCGTTTTATGGCTGCGTCTGCCGGGGACTGGATTACTATTAGCACACTGGCGTCTGGAATTCTACTGCCTGTTGTCTATACTAATATCTGAATACGACTCATGATCGGAACAGGAACGAACTGATAAAATTTATATCTAAGTTAACGTTATTAACACAAAGATTAAACATAACAACACTATTTACAGATGACAAAACCTTTTACCACTTATTACATTTAAAATAAAAACCCTTTCAAAGAATGAGAAATAATCAGTCAGCTAGATGCTATTTGCTAGATGCCAAGAAAAGGAATAATTAGATGACACAATAATATTAGACTGGGTAAAATGTACGTGGGAACATTATCCCAGCTCTTTTAATATAAAAAAATATATTTGTTACAGAGTTTTCTTGGACATGTGACAGATGATATAAAGAAAGTCTTTCTAGATAAAACAGAATGAATTTCTATTCTTGACAAAATAACATTTTTATTCCACCCACCTGATGTTTATACTGACCATTCACAACTTATTTAAAATATTTTTATTTGGAGTGGATGGAAACTAGAATCCATGAAACAACTCCTATGTTAAGATAGAAAAAGCAGGTCTCACATTAATCTGTGACTGGTTTTTGGGTGCATGGTATCTTATTCAAAAATGACCTGATTATGAAGAGCTTTAAGAAATTATGTGTTTCTATTAGAAAAGAAAACTGCCATGTGAGACAAGATTAAAACTGTGATGAAAACAAAAAGTGGGTAAGTCGTCCTTCTTCATATTTATTAGCATTTTAATTACTTTTAATCATAAATTATGATCATTTAGAAGCAACAATGTCTTAATGTAGCAATGCTGATAGAGAACTCTTCTTTTTTGTTTCAAATTTCCATAAAAAGTTTGAAAAACTCTTTTTAAATTTCTACTAAATACTTTCCCATGTGCTGTTAATTTGAATTTTTATACAGAAATATAAGTTTTAAGTTTTATCATTCAATAGTATTTACAGTATACACATATATAGTATTTACATCTTACACAGGGACATGTATACAAGCAAGTGAAAATCAAATGACAAAGATCTTCAACTCAGGTCAACCAATATTTCTAATCTGTACTGATGTGAGGGCCACAATCCAGCGTAAAATATTATAGTAGAGAACACAAATATTTACGTTGCTTTTACAGGCTTCAAATTTTATCCTAAGCCAGAAGAAGGGTGTATCTCAATAAATATTACGTTTTAGTTGAAGATTTTTTAAAGTTTTTACACCATTTTTTTATGTGATCATATGGTACTTCAATCTTTTCTTGTGTAATATTTTATTAATTGACAATTGTGCTATTTACTTAAAGAAATATGCTGTTTTAAAAACTTTTTATTTCAAAAGAAATGTCCATTTGGTTTTCAAAATTCTTTTAACTATCATGTATTTATAAAATTCAGTTCTATAGCATTTACTACTGTTCCATGGCAATTTATTTATTACAAATCCAACAAATAATGAATTAAATTAAACAGGACTGACACATCCAGTGTTTTATATTTTTATTCTTTTGAAGTTAAATAAGATAAATTTTTACAAGTAACTTTTTTCAGTTTGTGACCCAAAGAAACAAAAAGTTTCATTGAAATAGACTGCATGTGTCCCACAGGCAGTTTGAAGTCCCATACCATATAGTATATAGATATATAGATGGTACATTTTTCTTCAAAATCAGATGAACACCTGATTTTCAACTGTTTTTATGATAACACAGAACAAATATTGGCAGATTCATTACTATATTTTGTTCTGACCCTACTAACAAAATTACACAAATAGTTGCTACATTATTTTCAATTCAGCTTGTTACAAAAACATTTACTTTTAACCAATGCTAATTATTCAACTGATCTGCATTTCATTTCAAACTAAATACACATAATCACAAAGCCAAACCCGGTGAACATTAACTATAAATCAACAATATCCATTAACTGAACTATAATAACTGAATTATATAAATCATAATTAAATAATAAATCATAATTACCAGTATAATATTCAATATACTATCCATATCACTCATGGAAGGTTCAGTTTGAGGTGTAATAAGTATCATTAACTTCAAAATTTCAATTTGTTCCAATAAATTATGTTCCTGCCAAAAATGAACCAATGATGATGCAGCAACATTTCCACCAATACCTGAACCAGGAATATTATAACTATCTGGAGGCTCAGTATTCCTAACAGTATCTAGCTGTTTTATAAGAGATTTGTATATGTTACCAAAACCTAATTTTTCCAAAAACTTTTTATTTTTCTGTAACAAAACATATCGACATAATTGTTATTCAATTACTAGATTTTTTTTTTTTACTCACATAGATTTAGTATATAAAAATATACATTTTAATTTCCATAACAGAATATTCAGGATTGTTCATGCACCCACATCATTCCTACTCATTTACATGTAATTGATACGGAAAATATCAACCAAGATTATAAACAAAATGATAACTAGCATGATATACACACAAATAAGGCCATCGTTTTAGATAATTTATTAGTTTATCATCATCTTTAGCAGATTTTTTTTCTAAAGCTAATAGTTAAAAACCAAAAAATAAATAGTTAATATTTGCTATCAGTTTCTGGCCGACAAAAAAAAAAAAAAACAATTATTCACAAAAAGGTTCACTTTCCAAAATACTCAAAAACAATTATTTTAATTAAACTTATCGAATATAATAAAAAAATAGCAGGAAAAAACTATTTTAAAAATGTATTAAATACGTAATGAATCAAAGACTAAAAAATAATGTAACATAATTTTATTTATCTATGTTTTTGTCCATGATAGTGATGAAAATAATTTTAAGACAACATTTTTTTTAATAATCTGAAAAAATTTTAAAATAAAATCCTTTTAATAACATACTTAAAGTTTTTTCAGTTATCTTTGCAACCACCTTCAGTAACATTGAAGTGGGTTTAAAGAAGTGATGTTTATAAAATAAGACAATAAAAGTATATTTAAAAGATATTTCTTATAACATATAAAATTTTTCTGATCAATGTAAAAAAAAATCACATTTTAAAATTTTGTTTATATATATTTAAATACACCTAAAATAACATAAATCTAGAACTGTGAAGTGATGAACTGAATTTACAAAAAAAAAGAAGAGAAAAAATAATTAAAATTAGAAGACTGTTAGAAGATTCTTACAGATTTTCAAAGTCTTCTATGTAATATGTTAACCTAAGTCTGTAACAATAATTGAGCAATGAAGAGTAAAACAGACTGTTAAAAAAGGAGATGCACATGTATGAAATAGAAACAAGAGAAAGGAAGCAAGAATGATTATTCAAATAACAGCAACTACTTTGGTTGCTTTCAGACAACAAATTGGAGCAGCATTAAACTTAATCATTAAAATAAAATAGTTTAGCAGTAAAACAATACATGAAAAAAATAACTTTAAGCATTTTACTTTCATGAACGTTATAAATGAATAAGAAAAACAGACTGCTCAAAAACCGTAATTGTCCAAAATGTGATGTCAATAATTTAACTATGGGTATTTAACTTTCAAACACAAAAGAGAATTCAAAACACTAATGTAAATTTCTTTTGGCTAGTAAATGAAAATTCTTCTTTTCTGTATTTCCCTTTAGTCTTCCTATTTTGAGTTACCCAATCAATATCTGTAACTATTCCACTCCTTTGAACATGACTTCAAATTCTCCCCTCCCTTTCCTCTTTTCTTTCTTAATTTTCAATATTCTGGACCTATTCCAACCTTGGTCTAATATTTAATTCCTTTTGTATTACTAAGACATTGTTATCAACAATTGCTAAAAAAAACTATTCATTATTTAGTATATAAAATTACATTCCAATATTTTTTTTAATCAGATTTTTTTGTTCCTTTGCTTTAAACAGTTTTATTTACTTAATAAGGATTATTAATGCATGCACTAAGTAGTTGAAATGTCTCCCTTGGAGCTTCCTATCAAGCATAGTTATTTTTATCACAAGATTTTACTAGGAAGGAATGTTTATAAGGGTGGAGGAGCAATACAATAAATTTCAGACCACTAAAATCAACTTGTATATCAAGCAGCAAATAGTAAATAATAGTTTATTCTTCTTCCAAATCCCAGTAGGTAATTGTTGAATCAACAGAATATAAAATAAAAATACCTATAATATACATATGTATTAGTTAATATATGTATAAAATAATGTTAATATAAGTGTAAAATACTTATGTATAAAACATATATTTTTAACCTTACATGTAGAGACAATGATCTTACATGTAAAGATTCTTTTAACTTAACTGAAAAATAGACAAGAATTTGTAGATAAATAGTGTTATCTGATCACAAGCTACACAATAACAACCAAAATTTGAACTGTAAAGCCTTTCACCTCTTTAACCACTTAAATGCCATCGTAACCTGTTACAGAAAAATATAATCTACTGCTAAGAAAAAGAATGGGCTACTAAAAAATAAAGACAGGACTAAGAATATACTAAAAAATGTAAATACTTACACAATGAATTTTTACTTCGTCATCATTAACAATACTTGTAATGATAATACCAAAACTTTTTAACAAAAACATGCGTTCACGATAGTAAAAACAATACATATCAGATAAAACTGCATTGACTTTACATTCACTAATTAAAATCTTTTTTAGACTTTCTGCTGGACCTCTAAATGCATATAATAAATAGTTAGAAAGTACTTCCCAAGTCTGTGTTGGTTCAAGTCTCTGAAAAAAATAAAATAAATTACACGTGTTTATACTATTTCCAGAAAGTGACTCATAACTAATGTCAGATCATCTATAACATTACAATTATCACATCTATCAAACAAGATTAACATTTTATGGAGGAAAGAAGAGATGAAATGTTAGTAAATAGAGTTAATGGAATTGTTACACACATACAGAAATGGAGAAAATCAATTACTGTAAACTACATATGTTGCTTTTAAGGTACAAAGGTTAAAATAAAATAAATACTGTACATACATTAGTTAAATAAAAAATGATACTTACTATCATATTTGATAATTTTTTAACAAGATTATTAAGTTTAGAATCCTTAGATCGCTTAACAGAAATAGATTCATCACTTTTTTTATTTTCTTGTTTTTCTTTTGTCAAAGTTTTGAAATAATTTAAACCATCCAATAACTGTTGTTCTACCTTAGATATCTCTGCTGACATATAATCATCAGTTGTGGGTGCTTTTAAACCTGATATTAATTCAAAAAAACCCCTCCAATACCTGCAAATGTAAAATATATCAATCAATGCATACTTTATTATATAAAAATTCAAAAAATGTAAGAACTTAGAATGAGATTTATTTTCAAACTCTCATGCATAAGCGCAAAAGTGAAACTATCACAAACAAAAATTTGGGAAATAATCCAAACTAAAAAATTATCTACAATTAGTTTCATCAATTCATTAATAAAATTACCTAACAAAGTGAATACAGTTTCTGTGAGAAAATCCTAAAATTTTATTTTTAAACAAGTTGATCAGAAAGGAGACCTTTTCATTAAGATAATCATTAAAATCTTTTAAAAATTAATAGCGTTGATCCTTGAGATATGTGTTCTTTTTGTTTTGTCTTTTTTTTTTCTAAAATAATATTTTATGTTAATATAATTTTATAAGTTTTCCTAAAGCCTAATACAAATAGGTTACATTAATACAAATGTGTAATTTAAGTATTGTATTGTGAAGTTCTCTAAATATATGGATAAGTGAGTATTCCATATATTTATTTATTCATGTATGGACTTTTTATCTCAAACATTAGTTTTAAAAATAATCAATTGTTAGCAAACATTGCAGAAAAATTCCGCTGAAATTAGCTTTAACCAATTATCAAGTCTAAACGACCTCCTTCTTTTCTTTTATTTAATAGAGATCCACTAAATTTTGCACCATTCTAGCA
Organism: Zanna intricata; assembly: GCA_010016005.3. Taxonomy (NCBI): domain Eukaryota; kingdom Metazoa; phylum Arthropoda; class Insecta; order Hemiptera; family Fulgoridae; genus Zanna; species Zanna intricata. The sequence goes on from JAAAKQ030018415.1 coordinate 11,921, forward strand.
ATCTAAGTAAAACCTTGGCTGAAAAACATACAACACTTTATATTCTTAATTGGTATATTATTCCAGTATTAAAAAATATACGAGACAACCCTCCCACAAAAAAACATAATACTTATGAATTCAGCATTTCTATATATTATTGATGTGGATAAATTAAATAAATTATTGGCAACTACAGCTCTGAACACAAATTATACATTGAATACCAGTAATAATAAACAATTGCACGTTTCTTCCACTAGCAATGATATATATCAGAAACTAACGGCTGTAATATGCATAAATAATCTTATCAGTCATGTGTATAGTAGTTTTATAAAACCTTCACAACAATACTCCTACATCCTGATTAAGGAAGTATTAGGAAAAAAAATGGATTTAAAAATCAGGGGAAATTGTTAATGTTTGACAACATAGCCCTGCTAGCTGTGCATTTACTAAAAAAAACCACCCAACAAATTTAAAGGCTATTACATTTACAAGGAAAATGTAGACAGATAAAAAAGCCATATTTGCTTAATGTAAAACCGTTCCAGCCACAGGACACAAAGTCATTCAAAATTGGGATAAAGGCCTTCCTCAGCTACAAAACCAAAAAAAAATCTAATAAGGAAAAATAAAAAATTTTCCTTAATTCTAAATTCAAGTTTTAAGAATCTGGGCCAGATCCATTGAATATATCAGATGGGCTGTGCACATGTCCTAGAATTCTTCCTGTCTATTGCTGTACAATTAGTCATAACTGGCAATGAAACTTATATGGTAAAGCTGAATGCTACCTAATTCCCACAATCAAAGTCAAATTGAATTTTCATCCCAACAAATATCAACACACTTCATAGTCAAATATGTGAATTGGACAAACCCCATAGAAATTTTAATATTTTTTTTTGTGTGGAGGTGAAGGAATGCCATTTACGCACGCCACTACGGGTGTGTCAGGCTCGGACCCAGGCCGTTATCCATCCTGGGCTAGCAAACAGGCTAACAGGCTCTGCCAAGGTGTTGTTAGGCATAATATAACCTGCCCCATACCAGCTAAACCTCCCTTTCCGAATTACTAATCCATCCCGAGACCGGACCCGCAGTTAAGCATAACTCAGTCTCGAGGGGAATGTTCCAATAACACTTGGAATCTCTTTTCCCGATCCCTCTCAAACAGGACCTGCAACAAACAAAAAAAAAACAAGTCACACGCACCTGTCCTCTCTCACTCACACCTGATTTTTTTTTTTTTGTTTGTAGAGTCTGCGTCTGTTCGTGTGTGAATGTATACTTGTAAGTGTTTGAGAAATTATAATATTAATATAAAACATTGGGATACTTCTCTTATCACATAATTGATATAGGGCTCAAAAACTAAGTGTACAAGGGTTAAATAAAGACACTGTACATTGATGACCAGTCTAGCCAACCACATTACTTCACCATTATCAATGTTTAAAAGTAATATTTTAATACCCAACTATCTCAAAGTACATAATAATAAAATTCATAACAAAAACTTACAATTTTTTGATGTTGCTTAGACTTAATTCTTCCAATTTTTAAACAAAACTTTTTAAAAATATACATTTTGACGTATGGTTCGGTGTACATTTCATATTAATAACAGACAGTACACCAAAAAATGATAAATACAAAAGATAAAGTTACAATAAATAAAACTGTTAGAAACTAAATAATCCAGAAGCTCTTTACACTAGAGATGAAGTTCATTCATTCATCAAAGATTTTTAATGAAAACTACTCAAATATCTAGAGAAGTAGGCATTTAAAATTGGTATAAATGAAACATTCAATGCTACTGTTTATTTTGCAAACATAGAGGATATGACCAAACAATTTTTCAATTCATTTCTAATTTTACAATGAATCTCATGATTAAAATTCAAGTTTACATGATTTCATGTACAAAAGTAATCCTTGCAGAAACCTGGCTGAATTTTTATAAAGTTCAGCTAAGTTCTTTTTAAGATTTTTTTTTTATATGAAATATACTTTCATAATAATACATTCATGTAATTTTCTGACTGTTATCTCCCCCAATTTATTTTATTTATATGTAACACGTTACAGATTAACAGTACAGTGATATAACTACTAGTATAGTAAATGTGTGTCTTGAACAGAGTCAGGCCTAGCACTCCTGAGACTTGTGGTTAATTGAAACCCAACCACCAGTATCCACAATTTAGTATTCAAATCCATATAAAAGCAACTGCCTTTTTAACAATCAAGACTTAGAACTCTTGACTTAAAAAAATCAGCTGATTTTGCAAATGGCAAGTTTTACCACTAGCAGGTTGATCTAGACGGTTAGTTATTTTTTTAAAGCACATTTCTAGCTGAAGATTCCATTAAAATTTCAGGAAAAATATTTTTTTTTGGAACTGTTAGATCAATACTTTACTTTTTTTTAAATAATAAAAATGTGCAAAAAAATTTTAATTTAAAGAGGAACTATGAAACAATATTTCAATCTTAAAATTAAATACAGAGTGAACATGATTTATGAAGCAATAAATATAATATAAATCATGGAGTTATAATGTTTGACAGAATGGAGAGATTAATGGAGGGTGAGCATTTTAATATTTGATTATTTAATTTTTATAGTATCTTAACTTCAATACAACACTTTTATAAAAAAAATAAGCAAACATTTTATTTACAAAGCAAAATAAAAGAAAATCTGATTAATAAAAAAATATATATAAATAATAAAAACTTTTTTATTACTTTCAGTGAACAAAATTACTGCAAGAAAAATAATTTCCAAAGTACAAATCACTTTCAACAGTTTAATTAACTACTCATTGCTTCATTGTGGACCTTTTTCGAAGCAAATGAAAATCCATTGGACTTTTATACTATTATAATCAAAAGCATCGGAACGGACATTTCAATTATGAAACTTAAGTGAACTGTAAGACCATTAATACAAGAGCAGAAATTAACCTTGGGTAATCAGTGAAAAAATTAAAATACTGCATCACTGAAAAACCTCAATTAAGTTCTACTCCAAGCATCAAATGTTTTCAGCTAATATAAATCACCCTATTTTAACTGAAGCCATATATGCAAAATGACAGCACAACATATTTTTTAAAAGCATCTTAACTAGGTTATGTTTGAAAATATCAGAATAAAATTAAAAATTTAGTCCTAAAACTTACGCTAATGGTTCCTTAGAACTCATTGTGTTTAGTTTTCTCTGATATCCTGGAAAATATAATTAAAATGTTCACATAAATTGCATAATTAAAAAAAACACCCTTCACATGGAACCTAACCAACTAGCGCGAAAAATCAAGTGATAAACAGAGTATTCGAAACACCACTACTTTTCAAAAATTGCAGGTTTAACGATTTATATTTTTTTGGATAAAAAGCGATACCCGTTAGCTGTGTCTTTTCTTAACTTTTTCAATCTTGATATTTAATAATATCTTCGAATACAATTTTAAAGTAAATAATTTTTTTCTTTTCAGAATAAGCGTGTTGAAAAATTGTATGTAAAGAAAATCAAATATATTTAAAAATAAAATTCTATAAAAATAAACAAATACACAGTTTTAAAAATCCACATTCTTTATAATTTACTACACGTTTTATATTCCGGGTTAATACAAATCTAGTATATATTTGAATAATACTTAATAATATTTACTGCCATAGTGCAAGCAGCGACATCTCGGAAATGGAAGGTGAAAGTTTTCAGTCCACCACCGAAAAGTGTATTATTCTTTTTTACTCAGAATTTAAACAAATACTATACATTACTGCTATAAATATTAATTATTTTATTCTTTATTTATCGCATATAGGTGAAAATTTATTAGCTATACCAGACAGTAATTAATTACGCGTAAAGAAAGCTTTCTGCTATAATTATATGAGATTTAAGTGTTCGCCAAATTATTTCCATAATGAACTATACCCTACTTCATTAACTACAATTTTAAAAATAAAACATGACAAATCAAACTTTTTTTCTTTCTGCAATCAAAAGTATTAATGATGGTAAAAAAAATATATGTATATTATTACTGAACAAAAAGTATTAGCATATGTTATTTTTAAGTAATAGTGAATAATAATTATAAAAGTATATTTAAAAGTAATTTTAGGAGCCTCATTTTAATTTTTATTTAGCAGCTTTTCATAGATCAACTATTAATTATTACTATATTAAACTACATTTTTCTTGATACTCCAAAACTACAAGCACAGGTCAATGGCCTCAACTTCACTACTGCAATTCATACTGCATTGCAACAGCAGTATAGTAAAATAATGGTTCATGCCGTACTGCAATCACTTACTGAAACATAAAATGATAATGAGTACAACGACCTATATCTTATTTGTTCCAAATTAGTAGAACAAATTTAAATGAACGTATATTATTTTCTTTAATTGGTATTACTAAAGGATGATCTTCATACTAGTAACAGGCAAACTTATAATCTAACTTCTTGAGAATCCTTTTAACCAATTAATATTACTTCTCAGACCACACAGTAGGAATATTTCACACTTAATGTTTTGCTTGCCGCGATAGTGTAAAAACAAGCTTTAGTAGAGAGTAGTTTTTTTTATATTGCCCTGGTTGGTAATACCATAACAAACGGGTCAGAATTCAAATTAAGTAATTGAGTGGGGATGAAATTCAAAATTGGTAATAATTTTAACAAACTTATGACCTCGAAAAGGGTTTAGTTTTTTAAAGATTAACTCACGTAATATTAAATGCAACATAGAAACGAAAATATATCGTTTTCAGACAAATTAATATAAAATTACGAAACATATTTTTTTTAATTTGATGAAATTTTAACCTTTATATATATTTGGTTATACCAATTCTAAAACCTCGCCTTTGTTGGCTACTTTTTTGTTCTACAAGTTTTGCTACTGTAAATGGAACACTTTTTTTCCATTTTTATTTGTTAATTTATGGACTAATAACATTTTACATCGCAAAAGTCACATTAAAAAATATAAATGATATCTTTCAACTGCCCAATTATTATTTTTCAGTTGTAACAACATTCATGTTGCTCTAACAGTTTTCTTTTCATTGTGCTAGCAAGTTAAGAAGTTACAACTTAAATTCAAAAATGTTGATCTTCAGACTACATTATTTTTATTAAGCATCAAATAATAACCTTTTAATGTAATCTAGAACTATATTCTAACTTTATTAGTTCAGCCCATTAATTTTTAATAATCAATACCCAGGAATTAGCCTGAGTTGTTTTTTCTAGTCATTAGGTTGCAGAAAACAAGAGGGGAACTATTTGCCTCTTATATAACAATAATTAATAAATAATATACATATTCTTTATAAATTAATTAACGGTGTAAAAGTTAAATTACATGAATAGTAGTGGTCCACAAACATGAACTGTGTTTGTTATTCACAACTCTTGTTATTACAGACATACAAGTTAATAATAAAAGAAGAAAAATAATATTGTTAAATAATTTAATGCAGGTTCCATTAACTTTGTATATATATGTATATGTATATATTTTTTATGTGCATGTTAGTGTATAATGAAATCAATTGTTCTTAATCAAGATATTAGGTTAAATTTAGTGATTTGCATTTTTAATTAATAATTTCTATACTACTGAAAAAAAATTGTTTTTTTATTGTAGTATCTACAATGTGTTTTTAAAACATTCAGTTTTTTTAAATATATGATTCAATTATTCTGACAATCCATTTTTAAATATTTCTTTGTTAATATAAATATTTTCAAAGAAATTTAAAACATTTTTTTATTGTAATCAATAATTTCTAGTGTATATATACAGGTGTATCAAAACTGCATGGCAATCTCTCGGAAATGGATTCTATATCTAAAAATAAGAAAAAAGTTTCCAATAAATATATGCCTGAAAGCGTTTTGTTAGCGAGTTACGGCTAGCGAAAGATTTCGCCCGGTTTTGAGTTCCTCCCGTTAAATAACACGTCACCGA